>JAHHZJ010004062.1:0-32228 GCA_021437245.1 Aegilops speltoides | reverse complement strand
TTTTTTTGAAGAGCCAGGGGAGCTAGTTAGGCTACCCATGGTCATTTACTCCGACAAGAGTCCCCGGTTGGCCGGGCTTTTCTACTGGAAAGGGGACGAGAAGCGGCAATCTCCTATCTTGAACAGCCCGGCAGCTAGGAGCTATCTCGATCGTGACGTGCTGCCCGAAAGATTTGAGTCCGGCGGGAACCACCGGTGCATGCGCCAGCGGCGGGTCGCCGCCGCCGTCTGCTGCGGTACGCGCTGTACCTTTGTCTGGTTCAAACTTACCAATCCATGCGCACGATTGCGACATTGCCGCAGGTTCGCCCGCCACCATCGCGCTCTCGCCCACACACGATCTCTATGGCCGAGGCGACGGTTTGCCTTCCAGCGGCCGTTGCCGCCGCTTTTAAGGCGCAATAATCGTGATCGCTGGGTAGTGGGTGCGCTAATCTCACGCCCCCACGCCCCACCCTCGGCTTCGCTGCCGCGTTTATAAGTAGGGGAGGGGAGCGGCAGACGACACGCAGCTCGCCTCCCACTCCGCCATTCTCTTCTTTCTTCGCCTTCTCTCCGCCACCGCCGCTGCTCGATTCTCCGCGATCTTGTAGCGCCAAGAGCCTCGCCATTGCAGGGTGCGTTTCGCTGCTGTCACGCCTTTCTCCGCCGAGCGCTGTCCGTCATGGCTAAGGCAGCCGGGCTTGGGATGGCCCCAACATACACGAGGACCACATTGACTTCCTCCGCAAGACGCGTGGCTGCCCGGAGAGGATTATGTGCAGGCACGCTTTGTGCCGGAGTGGGAGATCTCGCCGCACTCGGGAGGGCGAGCGGTCATTCGCCGCCGACCGCTCAAGGGCTCGGCCTTCCGCAAGAAGCGTTTTCTGCTCCTTCCTTGACTTATATAATCTCCAACAGATCACCTCACACCCCAAACACGGTAGTGCTGATGTCCGCCTCATCACATTGTGCGGCGATTCTCGCGCCCTCCCCACCATCAAGCTCCGGGGAGTTCTTCACTCCAAGCTCGGCCGCCATCAAGAGCATGCCGCTTAGTGTTGCGCATTCACGGGCAAGGAGGCGGAGGCCGTATCGATAACCCTTCCTGGCTATCGCGCTTAATCCAATGGGTGAAGATGTGGCAACAATCCTACTTCTATGTGAAGAGCATCTTCCGTTAGGTGATCGGGTCAACCCGCCGGCTTATGTAGCCGGGTTCGCCGACCGAAGCGGCCCAACTGGTCCTATCTGGCTAGGGTCGATGTCGCTCTCGAGCCGCCATTGTCGCGAGGCCTGTGTGTTGATCAGGTCGGAGGCCTCGATCAGGCCCGACTTGCTCACCGGGCCAGGCACGCCGGGTGCTTCCGCCTGTGGCCGGCCTCACCTGATCCGGCCGATGAGCAGCACTCGACCCTGGCCGGCTATGCACCAAGGAGATGCATCACCACGAGTTAGGCTCACATGGTGAACTACCTTGCCAACCGCTAAGCTCACGGAGGAGTGGGGCCGGCAAGGATCCATACTCATGAGCCAACCCCCGCCTATGGTGAGTTTCCTCCTCTCTTTTTTCTTCTGCAGGTCGAAGTTCTTCTTGGCCGCCGATCGACCAATTGGCTTATCTCAACAGAGCCTCTCCTCCAAATAGGCACGGCATGGGCCTGGGCCGGAGCGCTAAATATCTCCCCGACCGACAGAGAGCGACGTGGATGACCCCGACTTGGGGCGCCATCTTGGACGGATTTAACGATGTAGGAGGAGGCGGCGGCAGCGGCTCGGTTTGGAGCCGGCCTCAAAGATTGGCCGGATGATGACAAGGGAAAGTCGCCTGCGCCGCCACCACAGGCGTCCGACCAGCCTGGCGAGAGCTCACCGCCAGCCGCTTGCCGCCTAAGATGGCGGCCAAGCACCGCCACGCCGAACTCCGTTCGGCACCGGCCAAAGAAGCCCAAGGGCTCACGGCCAAGGCGACCAAGTGAGAGGAAGGGCAGCGAAGGCCACCCGCTCTGAAGGTGGTGAAGGAGCCACAGATGGCTTTCGCTATGCCAACTCCTCACGTGTTTTTTTCTTTCCTCTTGTTATTTTCTTCTGATTTTTCTTGGCCTTTGCCTTGGAAACAGGCTCCGCCTTCTTGAGTGATGTCGCCGCCTGCGGGTTGAGAGGCAGCTGCTCCACTAGCACTCCACTCACGGACCTCGCGCCAAGCTTCAGCGGCGACGGAGCAGTAACGGCGGGAGGCGCGTGAGGAGCGGGAGGCGGAGCAGCGTAGTGGCTATCACCAAGGCGGCACGGAGGCGGCGGAGGAGGAGACGAGGGCGAAGTCGACGCAGCCGCCAAGGCCTGTGCAGATGTCGCGGTCATGTGCAGCGCAAGAGGTTTTGCGCAATCAGCCTCCACAACTGTGGATGACCCTCTCGCCCTGCGCCGAGATCCCGCGTGCTGGGCCGAGGGAGCCGGGCGGCGACCAGCCAGCCGGCGGAGAGGGAGGTGAGGGCAACGCTGCCGCCTCCGGAGAAGGAGACGGCCCGACAAAGACCGATCATGCGGACTAAGGCAGCTATCCCAAATAAGGCTGCCTCGTGCTGCCGGCCGGAGGCGAGCCGGCCGTGAGGGCGGACCTTATGGGAAGGCAACCTCGCGCCAACCCATTGTATGTCGCGGGCTCGAGCTCATCGCCCAGATCTAGAGACGACGAGTGTCATCTCGCCGGGTGGACGCTGGTGGCGGAATGGCTGCGTCAACGCCGGCGGGCGCAAGATGTCCGAACGGGCTTGGGTCCCAGCTCCCCTGCTCAAGCAAGCAAGACAACTAAGAGTTCCCTGGCGACGCCGTCAGCCATCCGTAAGCTTCTCACTTTTTTGCTTTGCTTGCTTTGACTTCCGTATGCACACAGCACTCCACGGGGTTGTAGTCCCCGAAGTTCCGAGGTCGGTCACGAAGGCAGCGGTTTGGAACTTTTAGCAAGCTTCGAAAGTGCTAACTTTTTTGTTTGTTCGTCTCGCCCCTTTTATGCGGACTATACAACCTCCATGTAGCCTTCAACTCCCCACACCCGGAGCTGACTCAAGATCGGCCGACCTTTCCGAGAGCTCTGAGTAAGTGCTCCATCTTCATCTCTCGTGGGAGAGCCGCCAGCCAAGACCCACTAGGTGTAGTCCCTCGAGATTCAGATGATCACGAGTGCCGGGCCGGATCTTTCCTCGTGACTTCGCTCTCATTGTTTTTTTCTTCTTTTCGCTTCGCAGAGGCTAACGCCGACTATGACAAAGAATCGGCGAGGCCTGCACCACCCCGCACGCCAAGGAGGTTGAGTGCAGCGCCTTGGTTCAAGAGCGTGACCGTCCGACTCAAGAAATTGGCCGGCCAGGAGGAGAGCCACAAGGCGGCCCTCAAGGTGGTGAAGGACAGCCGACACCCTCCAAACCGAGTATGAGACCGAGGCGGCAATCTGGCCGAGTCGAGGCAAGCGCCGAGCGAGGGCTATGGCCAGATCAAGACCTGGCCGACGGTAAGCCGCCTTCTTCGCCCATTTTTGCCGCCTTTCCGCTTAGTCCGACTTTCGACTTTGTGTTTTTTCTTCCTTTCTTTGCGCAGATTATTTCGACTATTCTCTGCCGCCAGCCAGTCATCGAGGCCCATCGCAACGACAAAGGCACGCTGGTGCCGAGATTGCAACAGATGTTTCGCTGGACGCCGAGGAGCAGCTCTCGCCATCCAAGCTCGCTTCTAGGCGGCTCATTGCATGCTCGCTGCCTTCAGCACCGGAGCCCAAGGGTTGTTACCCTTCGCCCTGGCGGCGATTCTCGCACCCTTCAAATTTGCATTATCGATCGGCCGAGGTGGCGCTGGTCGCTGAGGCCCGGAAGGCTTTGCATCAGTAGCGCCAAAGGGCACTAGAGTTCATCCGATCCTTTTATCCTGGCTGAACTTGGCCCACCTGCCACGTGGAGGCAGGAGGCCAACGAGAGCCGGAGCCGTGCGCCGACCATCAACCAGCGCTACTACGACGCCGAGGTACACCGACACCGCCGCTTTGTCCCCGAGGTGAAGAATACGTTTGTTGCTCTCACGGACGAAAGTGGTTCGGGCTGAACCCGGCAGATGGTGAAGACTCTGCAGAGGAGATTGACTCCAGCCGACGAGGGCGCAGGAAGAGGAGGACGAGGATGGTAGATATGTTATGCCAGATGGTGGAGCAGCCGACCAGCCTCAACTTGACTGCGGCTCTCCAAAGAACGAGGCACCCAGCAGAGCACGCCGCCTCGATGCCAGTGATGATCAAGCCGAGACTCACCAGCCAACCACCTCCACCAGCCAGCCGCCTCCACGCACTCCAACACCGCCTCAAGGCCTCTTGGCTTGAGCTGCCATCTTTATCTTTGCTTTCCTGCTTGTTTACTTTTTGAACAATATTCACTATTCGCTGCTAGCTCCACCAATCGGGGTGTATTCGACTAAGTTGAATGCCGGCTTCAAGGCCTTTTGTATAAATATAATCTTGTGTGCTTTCGACTCGGACCGTGCTTGCTTTTCATCTTTTCGTTGTTTCCTTTGCCGCCTCCCTTCGCCGCCGCCTTCCCACCAAGTAACCGCTTCACAACTTAGGGCTGGAAAGTACTGGCTGTAGGGAGGGCAAGCACGTTAGCTTTCTTAGATTGTAGCAAGGTGAGGGCTGCCACACTGGCTGTAATAGTCGGTTGGTGGTGGGAGCCGGCTTGTGTTTATAAGTTTATTAGTCTCTTAGCCGTTTTTGGTGGTCGTTTTTCCCCGCTTTTTAGCTCTTCCTCAATGGACAATGATTCTACGAGTAGCTACTTTTGGCAAGAGAGGCTTAGATGCCGCACACTACTTGTCCGATCGCAGCGGAACTTAGAATAATTCATATGGCAAGTCCTCGGCCGATTGGTCGAACTCTATCGGATGTAAGAACAAATGTAATAACACATTCATAGGCATGATACTCATCATAAAGATAAAAGAGGGTAGTCCCCTAGTTCTCCTCTGGGAGCCCGGCGTCTTGTACTTAATACAAAAGATAGCATGATACATATGTGCATTTAATCTGTGAAATCTTCAAAGGAGATTATGCTCCATGGTCGCTCCGACCTTGTCGAATCGCCTTCTTGGCGCTATGGGCTTCAGGCATCGATCGTAGTAGGAGTCGCCTGCAAGGCTTTGCTGATGACGGCGGGGCCTTCCTAAGGGCCCGAGAGCTTGTGCTACAGCTGTTCGCCGGATCAGCCGGAGCACAAGATCGCTGATGTCTACTACACAACCTTCTTCTTGTAGACGTTGTTGGTCCCGCAAGTGCATGTGTTTGTAGTACAAGAGTAAATTTCTCAAGTGGATGACCTAAGGTTTATCAACTGCGGGGAGGCGAGGATGAAGATGGTCTCACTCAAACAACCCTGCAACTAAATAACAAAGAGTCTCGCGTGTCCCCAACACACCCAATACAATGGTAAATTGTATAGGTGCACTAGTTCGCGAAGAGATAGTGATACAAGTGCAATATGGATAGTAGATATAGGTATTTGTAATCTGAAAATATAAAAACAGCAAGGTAACTAATGATAAAAGTGAGCGTAAACGGTATTGCAATGATAGGAAATAAGGCATAGGGTCATACTTTCACTAGTGCAAGTTCTCTCAACAATAATAACATAGATAGATCATATAACAATCCTCAACATGCAACAAAGAGTCACTCCAAAGCCACTAATAGCGGAGAACAAACTAAGAGATTATGGTAGGTATTTAAACCACCTCAAAGTTATTCTCTGGATAAATCTATAAAAGAGTTTGTACTAGAATAACACCTTAAGACACAAATCAACCAAACCCTAATGTCACCTAGATAATGCATTGTCACCTCAAGTATCCGTAAGGATTATTATACGATATGCATCACACAATCCCTGCATTCATCCAACCAACACAAAGTACTTCAAAGAGTGCCCCAAAGTTTCTACCGGAGAGTCAAGAAAACATGTGCCAACCCCTATGCATAGGTTCATGGGCGGAACCCGCAAGTTGGTCACCAAACATACATCAAGTGGCACGTGATATCCCATTGTCACCACGGATAAACACGGCAAGACATACATCAAGTGTTCTCAAACAAAGACTCAATCCGATAAGATAACATCAAGAGGGAAACTCAATTCATCACAAGAGAGTAGAGGGGGAGAAACATCATAAGATACAACTATAATAACAAAGCTCGTGATACATCAAGATCGTGCATAGAGAGAGAACACAGAGAGAGAGAGAGAGAGAGAGAGAGAGAGAGATCAAACACATAGCTACCGGTACATACCCTTAGCCCCGAGGGTGAACTACTCCTCCTGGGGCCATGGAGAGCGTAGGATGATGAAGATGGCCACCGGTGATGGGTTCCTCCGATGTGGTACCGAACAGTCTCCCGAGAGGTTTTTGGTGGCTACAGAGGCTTGGCGGCGCGGAACTCCCGATCCATCTTTGTTTTGGCGTTTTTAGGGTACGAGGCTTATATAGGCTAAAGAAGTCGGTCGGAGGTGCTCGAGGGGCCCACGAGATAGGGGCGCCTTCTCTATTTCCTCGCCTCCTCGAGGGTCTTTCGACGTGAACCTGTGTCTCCGTGATGATATTCTTCCAAAAATCACAATGTCAAGGTTTCATTCCGCTGGACTCGCTTGATATTCCTTTTCTTTGAAATATCAAACAGTAATAAAAAAAAGAATATGGGATGGGCCTCCATTAGTAGGTTAGTCCCAAAAATAATATAAAAGTGTATAATAAAGCCCATAATCATTCAAAATAGATAATAAAATAGCATGAATGTTTATAAATTATAGATACGTTGGAGACGATCAATCGCCTCTTGGAAGGATCTTCGCTGACCTTCCGGCTGTGGTAATAATAAGAAACCCTGCCGGTAGATGGCGGATCAGTCGAGTGCTAACAGCCGCCCTCTTCCAAGCAGGTCATCAACGCCGCCTTCTCACGCTTCCTTGGCCTCTCGCCTGCGGTACATGGTGACTCGAGGTGAGTCGAACTCGATGTCGGGCTTGGGATGATAGCCTCGCACCATATACAAGGAAGAAGGGAGTGAAGTTGGTTGACTTGTTCGTGGTGGTACGCAAGCTCAAGAGGACGGCCGGCAGCTCCGAGCTAGCAGCCGGCGAGCGCCGAGGCAATGCACTACCGGGCTTGATGTCGACAAGATGAGGCCGTTTGCTTGCTCGACTTGGCTGCTTGATCATGGGTGGGCAATGGACGCTAAGTCCAAATGGATGCCCCGTGGTCGCGAGAAATGTGCCAATGCTCCTTTGGCAAAATTCGCCGCTGTCGTCGATGATGATGCTGTGGTACACTCAGCATCGGTGGTGATATCATGATGAATGTCACGGCAATAAAACGAATCCATGGGATGGGCCTTCCTTAGTAGGTTAGTCCCAAAATAATATAAAAGTTCAATAGCCACATGAATCATTCAAAATAGATCCACATAACATAGCATGAATGTTTATAAATTTAGATACGCTGGAGACGATAATCGCCTCTTGAATGGGCCCACCATATCGAACCTTCCTGACGGTACAAAAGCGCCGGTAGATGGCGGATGAGTCTTGAGTGCTAACAGCCGCAGTTTGCTTAGAGCTGAAAACTTGGCACGCCTTTGTCACGAGTTTGGCCTAACTCGCTTTCGGTTTTCCATAAGGTGACTCGAGGTGAGTCAACTCGATGTCGTGGGATATAGCCTTTGCACCATATACAAGGATCTTGAAGGAGTGAAGTGGTCCGATTCGCTTGTGGTGCGATATCTCAAGAGGATTGAATGCTCGTCCTGCCTCGAGCAGCACCGAAGAGCTCTAGAGGTACGACACCGGCTTGATGTCGACTAGATGAGGTCCTTGCTTGCTCTATTGCGCTATGATCATGCCGGTGCAATGAGACTTAAGTCCATGCCGAGATGCTCTGTCACCGAGAAATGTGCCAAGCTCTTTGCAAAATTACGTCGTAGTCTGATGATGCGTGGTACACCGTGACGGAGTTGTGATTTCTTCTATGCCAATGTCACGGTCCATTGCTTCTTGATTGGCTTTGCTTCAATCCACTCGGTGAACTTGTCCACGCATAACAAGCAGATGTGTCATGCCGCTGTCGTCGCCTTGAATGGGCCCACCATATCGAACCCCCGTGACGGCAAAAGGCCGTGTGAGGGGATGGTCTTGAGTGCGAAGCCGCAGGTGTTGCTTGAGCTGAAAACTTGGCACCCTTTGTAGAGTTTGACTAACTCTTTCAAGGTTTTCCAAAGCAATGGCCATAAGAAACCATGGTGGAAATCTTTGCGACTAGAAAGGATCTTGAGGTCGTGGTGGCCGTGATTCGCTTTGGTGGATATCTTTGGGATTGCAATGCTCTTCTCCTGCTCGACACAAATACTGAAGACTCTAGTGACACTGCGTGCTAACGAGTCCTTGTTCACTATTGTGTATGTCTGCTCCGTGTTGAACTTGTCTTGCCGAGATCTTGTCACCGACACACTCTGCTTACTGTGAAGTTGAGGATGGTCAGCCCCAGACGGAGTTGTGATTTCTTCTATTGCCAACACGGCAATCGCGACTAGGGCGGGTGGGTTGGGTGGTGAGTTGAGTTGGCCACCGCCTCGGCCGTGGTCAGTCAGAGTCCCTCGCCGGCCGTCAGAGTCCCCGGCCGGGCTCTAAAGTCCCTCTACTGGCTCAAGTCCCCGAGTCGGGTGCGACTACAAAGAGTCCCAAGCCACCTGCCGAAGTTCCCGAGCCACCACTGTGGTACCCTAAGTCGATCCGACAAGCGCCGGGTCAGCGGCACTAAGATTGAGTCTCGATTTCGAGACGGCTTGACAGACGGCTTGAGTAGGCGCGCCGAGGGAGACGCGGTTGGTATAGCTTGCCGGTGGAGCCGATTCGTACAAAGCCATCCGCTTGTTCGCTGTCGCCCATGGTACGTGGAGAAACTCGCACCTTCAAAGTATCCACCGAGCTGTTCGACGAGGAAGCGATAGCTCGCCATGTTTTGCCCTGGCCCCCTGGCCGCCAGATGATTGCCGGATCACCAAGTCCAAGTCGCCATAGCATAGGATCCGGCGGATGCCGAAGTTCTTTTGGCCAGCCGGAGCCCATGTATGAGCACTCAGACTGGGCCACGCTTGTTGGAGGTGACAAATGGATTTGCAACATGTATCCGAGCTTGTCGCCTTGGGAGAGGTGAGGACAATGCCGCTCCCTAAGCCGGTGCGCATCTTGGACCCGGCCGGGCGCATCCGCCAATGGTGGGAGTCGTGTGTCAAGCAAGAAGCATCGGGTCTTGGCCCACCGACAAGGAAGTTCGCCAAGACTTGGGACTTGATATGTGCACGGTTGGTAGAAGATGGTGTAAGGAGCCAAGAATGGCTCACTTGGCCAACCCGACCGGATGCATCCCGACCGCTTATGATCTTGTCAAGGTGTATGCAAAGGCATATCAATCGTGATGGGGTGCTCAAATTAGGGCTTGAGATTCCGTGGCAAAGTACACGCCATAGCACATCTTCCGGTAGTGGGGTAATTCGCTTTGAGGTTGACAACACTTCGCCAAAAAATACACCGGTCCTCAAGATCAGCTTTGCTCACCTTCAATTGGCGCCGAACCCAAATGACAAGGTTGACCACCGGCTGGTTGCGGCAATGTAAAGGAGCATGGGCTCTTTCTGTCAAGCCGCTATCAAGACAAAGGGCGTCAAGATCTTCTTCAACTTGTGGAAGGCTTCATCCGCTCGTCGCTCCATTCAAAATGAGTGGATTTCCTCATGAGCTGATATAGGGGAGTGCTTTCTCCTACCGACAGATGAAGCGTTAAGGGAGGCCTGTGCACCCAGGAACTTTTGAACATCCCGGTTGGTGGGAATCTCCATCCTCTATGCCCTTGATCTTCACTGGTTGCACTCAATGCCGCTGCTCAGAGACCAGAAGTTTAAGAGCTGGCCGGCCCGCACTTCAACACACATTTCTCGTGGTTGAGCTTGATCCAAATCAGCGCAAGTTGTTAAATGTTTCTTTGAGATCTTCCACTAGGGTGCCGTGGCTTCTCCAGATTCACCACAATATCGCCTTACATAGACGTAAGCATTTCGCCGAAGTTGCTTGAGGACGATTTCGCATGCAACGTCAAAAGTGGCACTGCATTTCGTCAATGTCATAGTTAGGTAATGTAAAGCTCCAAATGGTGTGATGAAGGCGGTCTTCAAAGGTCACCGATCCAACTTGATCTCGATGATAACCCGAGTAGACATCCAAGAAACTCAACAGCACATCCGCCGTGGAGTCTATCACTTGGTCAATCCGAGGCAAAGCAAACAGATCTTTGGGGTAAGCTTTGTTGAGGCTGGTGTAGTCTATGCACATGCGCCTACTTCTTGTTCTTCTTCAAGACAAGAATCGGGTTGGCGTTTCATTCTCGAAAGAACTGTAGACTTCCATAACGGCCTACCGCCGTAAGCCGGGCTATCTCTTCACCAACAATTCTTCTCTTCTCCTCCCGACAGCCGGGCGGAGGGGCTGCTTTGACTGGTTTTGCATTTGCTCTGACATGTAGCTTGTGCTCGGCGAACTGTCTGACACCCTGCATGTCCTTGGGGACCATGCAAAGATATCCCGATTCTCACGGAGAAAATCGACGAGCTCGCTTTCCTATTTGGCTGTCCAGGTTTGCTTCTACAACAACAAACCTCTCCGGTGCTCGGGTCCAGAGGTATCTTCTTTGTTTGCTTGGCCGGTTGGAAGGAGCCCCGAAGCTCACTTCCTTGGGGTCAGGGTGACAGTCCGCTGTTTGCCGCCATGGCTACAACCCGTCAAAGATCTTTTTTGAGCAGCAATCACGAGGGACTCGCCAGCCGGTCTGCCGGCTGCAACACAAGTAGAGGATTTCTTGTAATCTCCGACTATGGTGATGACGCCTTGAGGCTCGCATCTTCATCTTGAGGTATGCATAGTGGGTACAACCATGAACTTCGAACCAAACCGCTTACTCGCTGAAGTGATCCTTGTCTACGAAGAGCACATCTATCTTGATCTTGCCGATCATGCAGCATGATGCTGGGTACAATTCCATGGAACACGGCCCGACCGGACAGAAGGTTGCTTTGTTTTGATGTTCAGCTTTTCTATGGTGTCTCGCATGTGATGTTGATGCCATTCCACCATCGATCGAACTGGAGAAATGAGCGGCTCGCTTCGCTATGTAACGTGGCTTCCAAAGACCAACGATAAGACCTCGGAGACGGCATCACCTCCGGGTGATCAACCCGCCTGTGTAATAGGCTTTTCAAACCAATGCATAAATTACGGTCCTGGAGGCAACCGTGATTGACCTCTTTGGTGTTGATGGCGCCGGCCGCGCCGTCTCCCGGCTTGGCTTGTGAAGATGACGAGGCTGCATGCTCGCGGCAACTCATCTTGAATGGCTCCGATCACTGGCGAGCGCCGTCACGCCGAGGAGCCGGAGGCGGTGGCTGCCAGGCGGAGGGGCGAGTCCTTGCCCTTGGAAACCGCGAGAGCCAAATGACACTACCGAAGTTAGGTGGTTGGACGGCATTGCATTGGCTGTGGAACTTGCAGGGGCATCAAGGGTTCGCTCAGGAGAAAGCCGGCTCGCCAAGCCGCTCGCCGCCGCACGCTGGCGCTGGCTGCCCTTCAGCTGTTCGTTTCGATCGGGGCCACCCCGCCGAGTGGTGGAAGGCGCATGGGAGCCTTTGCGCTTGTTGTCATTCCGTGTGGGCGCCGGTTGAGTCACCACCGCTGTTCTTGGAGCCGAGGGAGCACTTTCCGTAAGTTGGCCCACTGGAGCTCGGTCTTCATCGAGGAGTCGGCCAGGCATATTTGTCTGCTATGATCGCAAGATTCGTCGAAAGTGTAGCCAGCCTGTCAGCAGAGAAGTCAATTTTGAGAAGGGTGCCTCCCGCACCCGGGCGGTGAAGTACTTATTGCTTGCACTTCATGCACGCCTCACAAGAGTTCAGGATCTCTGCCTGGCTGCAGGTGAGGTAGTCGCGAGTCAATTCGCCGGGCCTTGGACGACAAGGAGAGGTGACGCAGGCTTGGGAGGCTGCTTGTACGCGCTGCTAAGAAGGCGGATGAAGACTTCTGTGGAGTCTAGCCAGCTGTTGATGCTGTAGGGCTTGAGGTTGTTCATCTAGGTGCGTGGTCGCCCCTTGAAGCATGAGGGGACGATTTACTGCAATGCGCTCTGTTGCTTATATGCCGACTACAATGGAGTAGTCGATCAACCATTTTACGGCTTCACCGAGCTGCTAGTATTTTTGGCGATTCTCGAGAGCGAGGGATGCGGGGCCGAAACAAGGTGGGCCGACATCGCCTTCTTCTTCCAGCGCCAGAGATCGCGCCAGCGGTCGATCCGATGGCGGCATCGTTTTGCCGATTCTTCGCAGGCCTAGTCAGCCATCGAGCATCGGATGTCGAGAGCAGCGGTGGTGGATATCTTCGCCATGAGGCGGAGGAGGAGGCGGTTGCTACGCCGCCCGCCAAAGATGGGCGCCTTCGTGATCACGCCGATGGAGAGGCGAGTCCGATCCGCGATTAGCGCCGCCCCTTGTCCTTCAAAGCCAGTGCAGCTTGTAGTCGGTGTCCGGGACGCCGGCCATGCTTTCCGGCGAGGGGCGGATCATCATTTCGCCGATGGGCGCTGGTGCGGTAGTCGGCTTCTTGCTGCTAAGCGCCGCCACAGGAGCTGCTGGACGCGCCTCCGCTGGCGTGGCCGACGCCGTCAACTTGTCCATCTGATCTAGTATCGCATGGGCAGCCAGATATTCTCCGCGCGTGGTGTAGACGGGCGATCCGTCCTCAAACAGATGGCGATGGTCGCGCTTACGCTGCCGGATTGAGCCGATGCGCGCTTAGGCCTCGTAGGGCGCGGGCGTTTACGACGGGCTTGGTCCTTCTCCGGCGGGTAGGCTCTCGAGAGGCGCCGATGATGGCCACCGTTGGCGCTGGCGAGCCGGACGCGCGTGTTTCCAGCCGCCTCAACGCCTCAAGGCTTTTCCGGATGGGCGCCGACAATTTCGCAGAGCGCCACATCGAGTGGGTCTCAAACGCCTCCGCCCGAAAGTGCTCGCCATTGTTAATGACAAGCACCTCCATGATAAGGTTTCCGCCATTGTGCTCACAAGGAGGCGGCTCATCGTAGTATCACCATGTTGGTCGAGAATGCGCTGTTTACACCGCGTCGGAGTCGCACGATCATCGGGTCGGTGGAGCCATTAGACTCAAGTCAACAAAGAGGCTCGCCATGACGTGGAGCTGGTCGAGGAGGATGACGAGGCAGCTCTCGAGGCTATCTATGCTCGCCGGACGCAGGCTCGCCGGAGAGGGTGAACTCGCCGAGAAGATCGGGCGAGGCAGCTTGGCCGCGCAGCGTTGCCGACACTGCAGCAAAGACATCGGGCAAGCGCCATCGGGTGTGCCGTGCTGGCTACGCCGCTGGGGAGGAAGAGGGTTCTCGCCCGTGAAAGTGTTCTGAGGACGGTGCACTAGGCCCCATGGTGGGTGCCAAATGTCGGGTGGTAGGTGCGATATATGCCAACGGGTGGCTTATCATTTTGGGAGCCAAGAAGACACGTGACATCACCGTGCCTAGAAACGGATAAGATGAAGACATGCACACGCTAATCTTACTTAGGTTTTGGGCTCTCCGTGACATAACACCCTAGTCCCGCTTCCGCAGGGGTCTCCCGATGATCACTAGATCAAGACAAGTAGCTACAAGAGGCTCTTGAGCTGTTCTCGCTAGAGGAAGAAGAAGGGCAAGGCTAGCTCTCCTTCTCTATGTGGTGTCTAAAACTCTAAGAGATCATTCCTTTGCATGGGTGTCTCTGGGTTGAGATAGGCCTATGCCCCTGTGGGTACAATGGTAATCCGGCTGGATGCGGTCCAGCTATCAAGGTCTCAGAGTCGCCGGCTTCTCCGCTGTTATCGAGGCCCGCCGACCGGTGGATCCTCCGCTGCGGGTTACTTTAGCCTCACTCTGGTGACGATGGCTTTGTCGGTAAGCATGGCTACAGTGCCATCGCCCGCAGTGCTTTCACCGTAGCCTTACCTGCCTTATCCCCTTAATGGTGCACAAACTTCTAGGTGGGAATGGGCTGTTAGGAGCCAGCCTCCCCCAGGCCGATCGATGGTGCTTGCTCGCCTCTCGTATCTCTCGTCGGAAGGGCCCGCTCGTCATGGGTCGCACTCAGACGGCCTGCATGGGTGATGTCATGGTCAACATGGCAATAGTGTCAGACCGGACGGGGAGTGGCCACCTGAGGCAGTAATCGTGGCCACGCTTGTTCGGGATTCGGGCAAGGTGGCTTCACTGTCAGCCATGCCTGCCTTATCGCCGCTATGTGGGCGCAAAATTAGAGGGTGTGAGCTGAGCCGCCCTGCTAGGAGCTGCCTTTGATGGCCGGGTTGCTAGGAGTCGGCCCTTGTTGAGAGGGCCAGTGAGCCTTGCCGCCAGTGCCAGCAGCCGGGTTGGATTGACAACAGGAGAAGGCGGCCCGACGCCTTGATGTTGGAGGGCGCAGCTGGCCCCATATTTTTTGAAGAGCAGTGGGAGCTGGTTAGGCTACCCGTGGTAATTTACTCCACACACACCTTTTGGGAGAGACACGATGAATCGTAATTTATTAGAATACTCTATGTGCTTCACTTATATCTTTTGAGCTAGACAATATTGCTTTAGTGCTTCACTTATATCTTTTAGAGCACGTGGTGGCTTTATTTTATAGAAATTATTGATCTCTCATGCTTCACTTATATTATTTTGAGAGTCTTTAGAACAGCATGGTAATTTTCTTTGGTTATAAAATTAGTCCTAATATGATGGGCATCCAAGATGGGTAAAAAAAAACTTCCATATAAAGTGCATTGAATACTATGAGAAGTTTGATTCTTTATGATTGTTTTGAGATATGAAGATGGTGATATTAAAGTCATGCTAGTGGAGTAGTTGTGAATTTGAGATATACTTGTGTTAAAGTTTGTGATTCTCGTAGCATGCACGATGGTGAACCGTTATGTGATGAAGTTGGAGCATGATTTATTTATTGATCACCTTCCTTATGAGTGGTAGGTCGGGGACGAGCGATGGTCTTTTTCCTACCAATCTATCCCCTAGGAGCATGCGCAGTAATACTTTGTTTTGATAACTAATAATTTTTGCCATAAGTATGTGAGTTCTTGGATTACACGCACTCTCACCCTTCGCTGGGGAAACGAGTAATTTCAAAAATTTTCCTACGCATTAACGCAAGATCATGGTGATGATATAGCAATGAGAGGGGAGAGTGTTCGCCCACGCACTGTGAGACCTGTAGCGTAAGCGCTAGCACAACGCTGTTGATGTAGTCGACGCCTTCACGATCCGACCGATCCAAGCACCAAACGACGGGCCTCCGAGTTCAGCACACGCCCAGCTTTGATGATGATCTCCGCCCACCGATCCAGAAAGGCTCGAGATGAGTTCCGCCAAGACGACGCAAGGTAGGACTAATGATGATGTCTCTACTAAATCAGTAGGTCACTCAACTCCGCGATTTATACGACCGAGGTGGAATATGGTGGAAGGGGGCACCGCACACAGCCAAGGAACGATCCAGATCAACTTGTGTGTCTAAGGGTGCCCCGCCTGTGATATAAAGGAGCCAAGGGGGGAGGAGGCCGCCGCCTAGGGCTACCAGTGGGGGGAGTCCTACTCCCACCGGGAGTAGGGACTCCCTTTCCAAGTAGGAGTAGGAGAGAAAGGGAAAGAGGAGGAAGAGGGAAGGAAAGGGGCGCCGCCTCTTTCCCTTTGTCCTATTCGGACTAGGGAGGGGAGGCGCGCCCTCCCTCGCTCTCTTCATCTTCTCCTCTTGGCCCATGTAGGCCCATGAACTCTCGGGTTCCGTAACCTCCTTGCATCCCAGAAATGCCGATTTCAATTCAAACCATTCCGATGTCCAAACATAGGCTTCCAATATATCAATATTTATGTCTCGACCATTCTCGAGACTCTCGCCATGTCCGTGATCACATCGTGGACCCGAGCAGACTTTGGTACATCAAAACTTATAAACTCATAATAAACCGTCATCAAACGTTGTTGCAATGGATTCCTACCGGTTCGAGAACTATGTACACATGACCTAAAACCATTCTCGGTCAATAACCAATAGCGGGACCTGATGCCCATATTGGTTCCTAACATATTCTACTTAAGATCTTTATCGGTCAAACCGCATAACAACATACGCTTGTCCCTTTGTCATTTCAGATAGTTACATTGCCCGAGATTCGATCATCAGTATCCAATACCTAGTTCAATCTCACATCGGTAAGTCTCTTTACTGCTCTGTAACACGCCATCTCACAACTAACTCATTAGTTATAATGCTTGCAAGGCTTAAGTGATGAGTGTCGTGGTTCTAAGTCCGACAAAGAGAGTGGGGGTAGGTATGGAGAGGCAAGGTCCTAGCTATGGAGAGGTTGTGAACACAAGTGATGTACGAAGTTCAGCCCTTCTCGAGGAAGTAAAGCCCCACGTCAAGGAGCCCCGAGGGGGTCGAGTGGATTATCAGTAGTAGGTATTATAAGAGTGCCAACCCTCCGCCTCGTGGAGGGGGGGGGTGGTTATAGAGTGCGCCAGACCCCAGCCAAAGCCCACATAATGGAGAGGTTAGAGAGGTTAAAGTAGCTTAGCGGCGCATCGGTAACGCCTCATAAAGCGCCTTTAACTATCATTAAGTCTATTCAATTACAAGCCGCTATGCAGAGTGCCTTCTCGACCTTCTCGTGGTCGAGTGTATCTTCATGGTCGAGTGAGTCTTCCATGGTCGAGTCCTTCCAACAATGAGTGGGTTCTCGCTGGTCGATCGAAGATGCATCTTCTAAGAGTGCCCTTGGTAGGACGCTTAGGTCAGACCTATGACCCTACCCTAGGTACATGAATCCATCATTAGCCCCTAATGGATTGAGGCTTGAGTGAGGAGGAGTCTGACAAGCTTTCCGATTGCTTTTGACATATCCGCTATGTGTTGCTCGATCAAGATCTTCTTTGTTGATAACCAAGCAAATTTTTCTTCACCGACTCGATCCATTCTTGTTCTCTCGTCGAAAGTGATCTTTTATACTTCGCTGTTCCCGAAGCGACGGATCGCAGAAATCTCGTGACTTGACAGATCGATTCCGCCGCCGCGGATCTTCGATGATACTAAATTTGGGGAAGCGCGGTTAACGGAACAAGGCGCTCGGACGGGACAGGATATGGACGCCGATCTCCTCCGCCACTTTTTTCGCTACGATCGTGCAATGCAACTGCTTTTGGGATATGATTGATTGTTCGGTCCACCTGGCATCCACTCGAAGGGATGTTATAAATACGATTTCAGAGGGTTTCGTGACAAGACTTCGCTTCTTCCTCCTCTCGCTGCCTCCGCCACCGCAATCACCGTTGTCGCCTCCGCTACTCTTCTCTCGCGACTTCACCGCGCCATGCGGCAAGGAGAAGACGGCGGTGCCGAGCACGCGAAGAAGGCGCTGGCGGCGGAGAAGGCGCCGGCGTCGAAAAGGCGAAGGGGAGATCCACCAGCAGCAGCGGTTCTTCGCCGAGATCCCGCTTGTCAAGGGCTGGGTCCAGTGGAGATTGATCCGCCGACCATCAGTGAGAAGGATCTCTCGATATGGCCGACGACGGGTTGATCCCCACGGCGCCGCAAGGCTTCCTCGGCAAAGAGTGGCAGCTTAACCGGAGGAGGGTGAGTGTGTGCTCCGCCACCCATGTCGATCGAGGATTTTCCTCACCGAAAGTGTTCTTTTTTTCGTGGCTTTTCACTTTCTTTTGGAGCCCAGCTCCACCATTTTACTCGAAATTCCATCGCAGATCTTGCTGCGCTTGTATCCATGTGCGAAAACTTCCTGGCTTGTCGATCAGACTGGGTTTGTTCAAGCACATCTTCACATGCCGCTCTCAGATCAGTGAAGAAAGCGTAGTCCCGTGATGAGAAGACCCAAGTGGTTCAGATGTGGAGACCTAGGAATCCAAGTGAGGAATAAGAGCACCTTCCCTAGCTATGTCTTTTCCCGAAGTCGGTCAGGGTCGGCAATGACCGTTCTCATCATGTAATGAGCCGACGCCGACAAGCCGAGTGGACTTCCTCCATTCACCATGAGTCGAGTGAACAAACCTCCTCTCTCAAGGTGGTTCCAGAGGAGAGAGCTGACGCGGAAGATGTTGATGGATCGCGGGTACAGCTGGTTCGGACGGGTGGATCGGTATGGACCTCTTGAGGTTTTTCTTCGAGGCGATCCAGCCCTTTCAGCCCGGAGCCACTCGTGATTCGGCTGTATCAGGAACCAAGATTTAGACTCAGGTCCACCCGGAGCAAGCCGACCATTTATAGTGGGAAAGATGGATGGCCGCGATCATCTGAACAAGGACAACCTCGCGATCCCGGAGGATTTCTTCACTTGACTACAACAATTGCTCCTGCATAAGGTACATTTGCTCGCTTCCATTGTATGTCTGCTGAATGTGTTTCAGAATTTGGTCGATTGAGCTCTCGCTTTGACGCTTCCTGTGCCTCTACCGAGCTGTACTCAATGCCCAACGGAGCTCAGCTCCAACCGAGGAGGAGAAGCCAGCGGGGTGAGAGCCAGAAGAGTGGGATTCAGATGTCACGAGGACGATGATGACGATTTACGACGGCGATGAAGATGAAGTAGAGGAGGAGGAGGAGGAGGAGGTTGCGCCATCACGGAAGGCGTTCTAAACTTATTCACGAATTCTTCGACCGAACGCTGCAGGGTTGTGACCTTGACTGACCAAACGCCTCTGACCGCTTCTCCGTGTCGACCGAGAAGCTACGCCAAGCCGATAGTAGTTCACGAGGCCAACCAAGCCTCTACTAAAAATGAAGGTGTTCATCCCCACCATATCGTGGTAAACATATTACTTAAGTCTTCCTGCTCTCGTATAAGCTTTATCTCCTGGTTGATACTTGAATTAACCGATCTGATTCTTTGAAACTCCAAGTCGCGATTCCAAACCTCGTGCAAGGCCGAGGACCACTAGATGGAGGACGCAACCTCAAATCCTGGTATTGTATCTTTGATTCTCGTCTTAGTCGACCGACTCATAGTTTCTAACTTTGATTCTTCTCTCAAGCTCCAACCAATGACATTATCACCCTTCCCGATGACGATGATGAGGATGAAGAACCACCGAGGTATAGGAGGAGCAGAAGGCGGCCAACGGCAAAGCAAAGCTAAAGATGTGACGGCTTCGAGACCGCATGCCACGGAGGGGGAGAACACCACCACCCACCGTGGTCTTTCGCGTGCCGCTGACAAGTGCTTGTCCTCCTTCGCCGAAAGTGCCGGGTAACCTTCGCCTTCACCACGCACCACGCCCCGAGGACCGCTTAGTGCTGCTATGGAGGCGATACGCCAAGGTGGATCATGATGGAGCAGGTGAAGATCATCCCGGATGCATGCCAAGCAGCTTATGACGCCATCCGCTTCTTCAAGCAATGTTCAAAGCCGACCACCACCACCGCTCGTTAGGGATATGCTATCAAAACTTCTTTTCTTTCGAATCGATAGCGTCACCCACTAGGTGTGTTGATAAAACTGCGGTTAGCGGGGCACGCTGAGTGCACCACCGGGTGTAGTCCCCATATAAGGTCGATCACCGGGCACGGCTTTAGGCTTTATAAGTAAAGATTGATCATCATTCGACTAAAACGAATGAGCCAAACCAGCGGGGGGCATCACCGAGTGCACGCATCGGGTGTAGTCCCCGAGACCGTGGTCGATCGGGCCGCGCTGATTACGTACTCAAGAAGCTGTCGTCGATCGGTCGATTTTTTTTTTTGGTCGATCGGTCGACTCGCTTTGAATAGGACCAAAGGGGCACGCTGAGTGCACCCACCGGGTGTAGTCCTCGAGACTATGGTCGAATGCTTGCATTCGATCGTGGTCTTAGAAACATATGATTTTCCTTATTCACTCGGAAGTGAATCATCTTTTGACATTTTGTCGATTGATTCTTCAGAGATCCTCCTGATCTTGCGACGCTTATAATCGAATCGGAGCGTAAGCATATTCAGCTCGAAAGGGACTTGAAGCTTGTGCAGAGAATCTCATCGGCGGAAGGAGGAGACCAAAGGTATGTTCGGTGAGACGACTCCACTCCTTTCTCCCCTTATCCTGCTCAAATCTGATTTTGCTGTAATTACGTGCAAGGTGAAGGAGGCCCAAAGGAAGAAGGATCTTGAGCTGTTCGAGAAGATCAAGCTTGTCGATTTGAAGTTAGCCTCACCACCAAGCTCTAACAGACAACACCAATCAAGGCTGCCTCGCCATTGCCACCAAGGATGTCGATCAATCGAAAACGACAAGACCACTGACCGAGAAGATCAACCATTGACCGGGAAGAAGAATGACCCGAAGGCTTCTCGGTGGTCTTGCTAAAAATTGTTCCTTATGCTCGGTAGTCTTTTACGCGACCAATTCTTCCAACTGTGATGTCTCTCATTCGACCATTGTCTTGACTCGGGTTTTGTCTTTGCGAATTCTGTCGCAACTTTGAAGAAGAAACCAGCCGCTTGAGTCGAACCTGACCTCGCAATTCTCCGTGAATGATGAAGTTGCTATGAATCTCTTCCGACCGAGTCCCGTGTTGCACCAGTAGTGGACTACTCCGCAAGGTGAAGGTTGCTACGCCCCGCATCGACTCGACGCCTCGCCCGGGCAACACTCCAAAATGACCTCGAGTCGCTGATGGCTCGATTGAACGCCGCCCCGACCGAAAGTGCAGGAGGAAGAAGTCCCTCACTGTGGGTGCAGATGTCGCCTGCGCTCGGGCGCAAGTCCACCGCAAAGATGCACGAGAAGATAAGTCATGCTTCCTAATGGCCAACACCAAGAAACACGACTTCGTGTCCTTCATGGAAACTTTCATCGCTGTCGCCACACGGATCGAGATGGGATCGACTCATGAGTTCGTTGTTCTTCCAGCCTCCACAGAGGGGTAAAAACTTCCTTAAGTCCGACACTTTAAATTTGCCTCAGATGTCGAGTGGAATTGTAACCGATAAAACCTTAATGTGCTTAGTGCCCGAGCACTCCCGGTTCCTTTAGGTATCGACCAAACTTGGATTGATATTTGATATGATTGCTTTTGGCTCGAATTGCCTCTTCACAGTGTTCACAAAGAAGATGTCTACTTGCAATGACTTATTCCTTAGGCGAGCACTGGCTGCAGCTAAGCCCCGAGTGAGAGGTTTGCTCTCCACTCTAGAGGATTTGTTTTTACCTTAGGCGAGCCACGGGCTGCAGCTAAGCCCCGAGTGAGAGGTTTGCTCTTCACTGTAGGGATTTTTTATACCTTAGGCGTAGCACTGGCTGCAGCTTAAGCCCGAGTGAGAGGTTTGCTCTTCACTCGGTAGGATTTTTTTTTACCTTAGGCGAAAGCACTGGCTGCAGCTAAGCCCCGAGTGAGAGGTTTGCTCTTCACTGTGAGGATTTTTTATACCTTAGGCGCAGCACTGGCTGTGCTAAGCCTCCCGAGTGAGAGGTTTGACTTTCACCTGTAGGATTTTTATACCTTAGGCGCAGCACTGGCTGCAGCTAAGCCCTTTGAGTGAGAGGTTTGCTCTTCACCTTGTGAGGATTTTTTATACCTTAGGCGGTAATCGGCTGCGCTTAAGCTCTCCGAGTGAGAGGTTTGTTTTCACTCTCAGAGGATTTTTATACCTTAGGCGAAAGCACCGGCTGGGTAAGCTAAGCCCCGAGTGAGAGGTTTGCTCTTCACTGTGTAGGATTTTTTATACCTAGGCGAGCATTGCTGTGTTGCAAGCTCCGAAAGTGAGAGGTTTGCCTTCACTCGTAGGGATTTTCAAGCTATTTGCTTAGGATAAGCTCTGAGGAGAGGGTCGGCAATGTACCAAGCACCTCGCCTTCCTTGCGAGCGCACATTTATACTTACATGGAGTAGCTCAAGGAGAGGGTCGCAGCCTGACCAATCTCTTCCTCTTGCAGTGAAGAGACGTTGTACTTAGGCGAGTACTTGATTCTAGAAGTAGCCCCGAGTGGAAGTCTGGCTTACCACTGGTAGGATTTTTAATTACTTAGGCGAGCACTGGTCTGAAGCAAGCTCCCCGAGTGAAGTCCTGCTTACCACTCAGTAGGATTTTTAGTTACTTAGGCGCAGCACTGGCTGCAGCAAGCCCCGAGTGGAAGTCCGGCTTACCACTGTAGAGATTTTTATAACTTAGGCGAAGCGGATTCGCTGGTTGCCTCCGAAAGTGAAGTCCGCTTACCACTGTAGTAGGATTTGTATAAACTTAGGAGAAACGGATTCACTGGGCTAAGCCACCCACTGGGTGTAAAATTCGGATCGACAAAAAATAAAAGTGGCAAAAATTATGAAGGAATTATGACACTATTATTTCAAAAATCCATAAACTACAAAAAGTGATTTTATTACAACTCATCCGAAAGTGAAAATTTTAAGTGTAAACCAAGCGGAGCAGATCCGCATTCCAAGCTCGGGGCTCTTCGATATTGTGTTCAACGCTAGAGAGACGATATGCCCTGCTAGGAGAACCTTCGTGATTTATGAAGGTCCCTTCCTGAGAGGGAGTGAGCTTTTATGTTGTTCCACGGATCCACTCGGAGGACCAGATCCTTTTCCGAAGGCCTCGACCTCTCACATTTCCTAGCGTAGGCGACGTAAGTCTTGTCAGGTAGATGGTCGAAATGGATCGAGCCATCTCCCTTTCCTCCTCTAAGAGGTCGACGTGATCAGACGACGCGCTTGTTCACTTCGCTTGCTGTAAAGTTCAATTCGGGAGCGCTAGAAGAAGATCACCGGGCAGGATCGCTTGCATTTCCATAGACCAAGAAGAATGGAGTTCTTCCCGTCGATCGATTAGCGTGGGTTCGCGAAACCCCAAAGCAATCAAGCGGAGTTCGCGTCACCCATGCTCCAGCCGCATGCTTGAGATCTCGTGATCACCGGGCTTTCTAAACCTGAGGATTAAGCCATGCGGCCTGCTCGCCTGGCCCATTCGACCGCGGATGGGCGTAATCAAGCGTAGTCGACTACAGGCTGCCTTTGAGCGCTGCGTAAATCCTTGAATTCTTCCGAGTCAAAATTCACCCATTATCCGTGATAATACCGTAAGGGACCCCATATCTCAACGCCACTCCTGATGAAGGAAATAAGCAGATCAAGCGCCAAGACTCTTGATTGGTTTTGCTTCAATCCACTTGGTGAACTTTGTCGATCGCTAACAAAGACATGCGTGAAACCGCCCCGACCTGTTCGCAAGGGACCCACTCATGTCCAACCCCCATACCGCGAAGGCCGCATTTGAGTGGAATGGTCTTCTAGTCGATTTGTGTTTCAGTGGACATATTGAATAGAACCGACATCCTTCGTACTTGTCCACTATCTCTTTCGCCATCTCATTCGCCTCGGCCAAGAAACTGCCTTCGGTATGCTTTTGGCTACAATGGTCCGAGAGGACGATGGTGACCACAGTCCCCGAAGTGGATGTCATTGAGTATGACTCACCTTCTTCCGGCGTTATGCATTTCGCCAACCTCACTTGGCTTTTCATACAAGCAGTCCTTTGATAACTAAAGAAGGCTTTGGATCGACGGACGATCCTGTCGAGCCTCTTTCCTCATCTTCCGGGAGCTCTTTTCTCGTAATATATGTGATGTATGGAATCGTCCAGCCGAGTAATCCCTAAACTTCCATGACCAAGTCGACCACCGCTGACCTCAACCTCATCCCGCTCAGGCACTTTGGCTTGTGGAGCCTTCCGGAAGGGATCTCTTTAATCGACGGATAGTGTATATGTTCCAAAAACACACCACTGGATGGCTGGCTTTGGAACCCCATTCGCCAGATCATCTCGCCGCTTGATTTTTTCAATGAGGGATGTGATGGAGCTCCAACCTCTAACTTCTCTTTTCCAGCACCGTGATTCAGACGCAAGATCCAAATATGGTCGGGCTTCTCACGCCCCACTCCTTCATCACCGGTCGACCACTAAATCTGAGTCGCCATAGACCATCAGCACATGGACGCCGAGTGAGATGGCCATGTGCTAATCCATATAAGAGGGCCTCAGATCGCCTTCATTGTTGGAGGAATCAAAGTGAATCCGAGCACATACTCTAAGCTTATCTCCTCTCGGGGAAACCAGAACAACCCAAAGACTCGTAATCCATTCAGCATTTTAGAGCCGTCAAGAACATGGTCCAATGCTCGTGGTGAACTTCCGGCCGGTCATTGTTCAAATCCACTGCAAGGAAATCCGCTTATAGCTCCGACTTAATGGCTTTTGCCTCAAATTTGATATCAAGGGAAGAAGTTCAATCGCCTATTTCGCCACTCGACCGTTATGCTCTCAAGCAGTGTAATCTTCCGATAAAGGGAAGTCATTGACGATCGCGGATAGAATGATCGAGAAATAATGAGCAACCTTGTTCGTGGTCATGTATATGCCATACACAAGCTTCGATAATGAGGATATCTCGCTTGATGGAGTCAAGACTTCGCATAATAATACACCAAGCGCTGAACTTTGAAGGCCTTTTCCTTCCTCTTTCCCGCTTGACCGTAAGCAATGTGATCGACGACTCTGTCCAAAGGGCCTAGCAATATAAAGCAACAGAGGTTTCTGCTGATTGATGCGCAAGCACCGGGTGGGTGGAGAGTAGAGTTTTTAGCTTCTGCAAACGCGTGCATCGCCTTCAAGTCCACTCGAACTTGGCTTTTTCATCACCGGTAAAGAGGCAATGCCTTTTTCACCGAAGTCGTGAGATGAATCGACTTAATGCGCCAAGCATCCAAGAAGCTCGATCGCCGTGGCACTCGCACAGGCATTTCATTCGGAGAGAAAAGCCGATCTTCTCGGATTAGCATCTATCCTCGCTCGTAAACGAGAAAACCGAGTAATTTTCCACCAGAACTCCGAATGTGCACTTGGACGGATTGAGCTTGATATCGCATCTTCCGAGGTTGGCAAATGTTTCGGGCGAGGTCAGCAAGCAGGTCGGAACCTTTTCGCGACTTCAACGCATTTATATCATCCATATACGCCCACATTCCGACCGATTTGGAGTGAGAAGACACTTCAATCATTCGCATAAATGTGGCTCCGGCATTCTTGAGGGTCGAATGGCATGGTGATATAGCGTATACACCCAATGGAGTGATGAAAGCTGTTTTTATTTCATCGTGCCCATACAGCACGGGATCCGATGATACCCGGAATATGCATCTAGAAAAGACAATCTTCAATCCCGCTGGTCGAAGTCAACAATTTGATCTATGCGGGAGAGGAAATGATCCTTCTGGCAGTCTCGATTGATGTGCTTAAAGTCAATGCATATGCGGAGTGAATTATCCTTCTTGGGAACCATGACTACATTAGCGAAGCCACTGGAGTGGTATATCTTCGGCGAATAAATCCTACCGCCAACAATAGAGCCACTTCTTCACCAATAACTTTTTCTTTCCGACGGACGGACCGAAGATGCTCTTTTGACCGGTTTTGTCGATTTGTCGACTGGAGGCGATGTGTCAGCGCAGTCCCTCTGAATACCCGCATGTCACCTACCTTCCCATGCGAAATGTCCCGCTTCACCGGAGGAACTGGATGAGCTCTTCTTCCTATTTCGGGTCGAGTGTCGCGGGAGATGTGGGTCGGGCTGCATTAGTCGGCCGGTGAATATGAACTGGCTTCGTTCTCACCAGACGCATCTAAATGCAGATTCTGGCCGGGCTTTTGATCGCAACAAATCACTTGATCTAAGCTTGGCTTGTATTCTTCGAATTCAACCGTCATTCACTTGGGAGTCGGGCAATCTTCGAGCCCTTCTCTGAAAGCACTCTTCTACCTTTTTCCGATCGCAAGATGATGGATCACCCCTTGGGGCCTGCATTTTCAGTTTGAGGTACACGTAACATGGTCGAGCCATGAATCGCATAGGCTGGCCTCCCAAAATGGTGTGGTATGCACTCTGAAAATCCACAACCTCAAAGGTCAACTTTTTCATTGCGAAGTGCTTGAATCACTGAAAACCACGCCCAAAGCGACGGGCCGAGTGAGTTGGCCTTCTTCCCTGGTATTACTGCGTGGAAACTCATGTTGTCGGGTGCTCACCTGCGACATCGGAATGCCCATCCCTTTCAATGTATCTCTGATATAACAAGTTCTGCCCACTACCACCATCCATCAAGACTTTCGTCACGAAAGTGCTCTTCGACTAATTGGATCGATTACCAATGCTTGCCGCCTGTGGGTGGCAATATGAGTCTGATGATCAGATTGGTTTAATGTGATGGGTGTCCGGGACCACTTCACATAACTTGGCTTTACCGGGGCAAACCATATGTTCACCTCATCGCACAATGACTTCTCACGACCGATTTTGCTTTCCACATCTGCCAAGATCATCGAGTGGAGTTGACATGCGGATATTCTTCCTCACCGTCTTCTTTGTCTCCGCCTTGTCTCGCTCCTTCTCCTTGTCCTTAGACTGCTTTCCTTGAAACCTGGATCAGAGTCGACATTGAGCAGTGGTGTGCTTCGGTAAATGATGTTGCTCTTCGTTTTTCTTCGTGAATATGGCATGGCATATCCATCACGCTATCATCTTCTTTATCTTTTTACTTTCTTAGATTCCGAGACCTTTTGGCTTCCTTTGAACTTCCCCGAAGTCACGCTGTGGCCTCACCAGAGCTGCTGGTCTCGGCTTCCGCTTCGCTTCCGACCGAATTTCTTCCGACCGACTTGGCTTGTACTTGCCGCTCGAGTCGGTTCTTCCTCGCCACATGCATTTGGTAGCAATTTCCATCATACGACTCTGTGGTCATGTCACCGGGTTCACCAAACTTTAAACTCAATTCTTCGTTTGACGCCATCTTTTGAAGGCGCAACCGCTCGATGGTCCGACACATTCTCCACAAGATGGTGCAGAGTGATCCACCTCCTCGATGTACTTTCTGAGAGTCTCATTGGTCTTCCGACACAAACTTGTAGCTCGCTGGAAGCCAGCCGGCCGCTTGCGTGTTCCTTCAAAGGTTTCCGGTTTAACACTCGGGACAAATCTTTCCCAAGTGTATATATAGCAAGGGGTAATCGATTCAAATGGCTCGGCAGTAACTCTTCCAACATGAGGGGCAGTGTTTATGGCCACCTCATTCCCGCCACCAACTGAACAGCCACTGGCAATCTTCAAGCTTCTAGGCTTGGACTCCTCAAAGGAATTTGTCGATTCCTCTGCTAATCTGAAATTGGGGATCATCGCTCGATAGCCCTCGCGAAAACACTCGACCGTAAACATGCACTGACCGCTAGGGTGCATCCTCTCGTCCGCCGATGGCCTCTGCTTCGTCGACCAAGCCTTACACGATAATGGATCGTGCGTCAAGTTCGGTTCCCGGGTCGACCGAACTCTTCGCCTGCATCAATCGACGTCATATCCTACCGCCGAGGAGCGTAAGACCTTCCCCGAGGAAAGGGCACTCGACGCTCATTATCTCGGTCATGTCGGCCCCATATCGATTCGCCGGTTGTCGCGCTCTTCGCCGTGGAGGCGATCGGGGACTATGAGCCGATCGATGGATTCGCAGTGACGGATCGACCGTGAATTTCGCGCGATCGCCGACACGGCTGAGTTCTTGGGTCCTCCGCTGCTCGGAGTAAATCGATTTGCATCAAGCTCTCCCACCCGATCGAGAAGGCTGGATGGACTCGCTATACGGGTTGCGCTGGCAATCTGAATCGGCGCATGTATACCCGAGTCGGCGGGAAGAGTCGACGCCGACCGCTTCAGAATTGCTGCCGCTGCTCGCCGAAAGTGCTCGCTGAAGATTCTCTAAGCGAGCGCGGTCACCACATGGCCAAACGCGTCTTCCTCCAAAGCGAGCCTCGTGGGGTTTCTCCCATGATGGGAGTATGCAGGCATCCATGTTCTCGCGGGCGAAGCTTCTTCGCAGAGAGTCGAGTGTCTGGCTGGTACTTTCGTTTTTCAGCGGCGCCAACTTCCATGCCGCTTCCGCCGCTGCGGGCGGCCGAGGATCGCGAGGGTCGCCGCACCATGAGGATTTCGCTGGATCATCGCTATCGCGATTCGGATGCGCTTCACGGAGGCGACGACAAATCGAACAGCCGAGAGACTCCGCTCGGCCAATTGTCGCACTGGCGGTGGGTTGTCTCGGGCGAAGCCATCGCAGGTTTACCCACCGCTGGAGTCTCGATCGAATCGAGCGCTTTGCGCTGGCCGGAGACCGTGAGCGATCGATAAAGGAGTCGACCGACACGGGTCGACGGCCGCTGCAGCAGAACGCCGGACACATGCGCAAAAGGCCGCCTCACGGACGGGAGCGCTCGATGTCGAGTGGAGCCTCCCGAGCCACGCGAGTCGCTGGCGACAAAGGTGAGAGCACCGAGACGGATCTCGCGCCTCAACCAAAAACTCCAGCAGCTTCATCATGATGAAAGTACTGGTACCGCAACCTCTCCACAAATCGCTAGAAACACCTGCCCCACAGGGCGCCAACCGTCCGGGTTCTAAGTCCGGACAAAGAGAGTGGGGGGTAGGTATGGAGAGGCAAGGTCCTAGCTATGGAGAGGTTGTGAACACAAGTGATGCTCGAAGTTCAAGCCCTTCTTCGGAGGAAGTAAGGCCCTACGCCCCGGAGCTCCCGAGAAGTGTCGAAAGTGGATTATCGCTGTAGGACAGAATAGGCCAATATATCCGCCTCGAGGGGGGTGGGTTACAGAGTGCGCCAGATCTCAAACAGCCCACAAATGCAGAGGTTAAAACATATAAGCTTTAACCGCACGTAATGCCTCATAAAGCGCTTTTAACTATCATTAAGTCTATTCAATTATACCAATTGCGCTTGCAGATTGCCTTCCAATTTCCGCTGTGGTCGAGTGTATCTTTCATGGTCGCAGTGAGTCTTCCATGATCGAAGTCCTTCCAGTCAGTACCGAGTGGGTTCCTCGCTGATTCGATCGAAGATCCATCTTCTAAGAGTGCCCTTGGGTAGGACGCGCTTAGGGTCAGTATTTCATGACCCTACCCTAGGTACATGAATCCATCAATGAGTATTACCGAGAGGGCCTGAGATACCTCTCCGACAATCGGAGTGACAAAACTTAATCTCAAATACGCGCTAACTCAACATGTACCTTTTGGAGACACCGTAGAACTCTTTTTATAACCACCCAGTTACTGCTAGTACGCTTGGTAGTACCCAAAGTGTTCTCCGTAAACGGAGTTGCATAATTCATAGTTACAGGAACATGTATAAGTCATGAAGAAAGCAATAGCAGAATACTAAACGCATCATGTGCTAAGCTAACGATGGTCATATGCCAATCACATCATTCTCCTAATGATGTAATCCCATTAATCAAATGACAACACATGTCTATGGTTAGAAACATAACCATCTTTGATTAATGAGCTAGTCAAGAGAGGCATACTAGTGACTATAGTTTTGTCTATGTATTCACACATGTATTATGCTTCCGTTAATACAATTCTAGCATGAATAATAAACATTTATCATGATATGAGGAAATAATAATAACTTTATTATTGCCTCTAGGCATATTTCCTTCAGTCTCCCACTTGCACTAGAGTCAATAATCTAGATTATAGTAATGATTCTAACACCCATGGAGTCTGTGTTGATCATGTTTTGCTCAGTGAGAGAGGCTTAGTCAACGGTCCAACATTCAGATCCGTATGTATCTTGCAAATCTCTATGTCTCCACTTGGACTTGGTCCCTAATGGAATTGAAGGCCGCCCTTGATGTGTGTTTGGTCCTTTGTGAAATCTGATTCCTTGCCAAGGCAATTGCACCAGTGATTAAGTCACAGAAGATCTTCATTGGTCCCGATGCACTAGGTATGACACCTAGATCGAAATGAACCCTTCATCCGCATCTCTTCATTTTGCTGCTCTCTAAGCAGCTATGTACTCGCTTCACATGTAGATCCCGCCATGACGCTTTGTTTAGAAATCGCACCAACTTCATAGCTCCACCGCTTAATATAAAACACGATCCGCTTCCAGATTTAGATCGTCCGATCAAGGTCGTCAAAGCTTGCATCGACGTAACCTTTACGTACTAGCTCTTTGTCACTTCCATATACTTCAGAAACATGCCCCTTAGTCCTTTCGTATTTCAGATGTTCTTGACCACAAATCCAGTTGATCCACCTCGATTACTTTGGTACCTTCCCGCTAAGCTTATTGCTAAGCATACGCTCAGTCCTGTACATAATTGCATACATGATAGAGCCTATGGCTGAAGCATAGGGAACATCTTCATTTTCTCTCTATCTTCTCATTGTGGCTCGGGCATTGAGTTTGACTCAACTTCATTACTTTTGTAGCATGCATGGCAAGAACCCTTTCTTTCGCCGATCCATTTTGAACTTTTACAAAATTTTGTCAAGGTATGTGCTTTGTGAAAGTCCTATTAAGCATCTTGATCTATCTCTATAGATCTTGATGCCCAATATATGTAAGCAGCTTCACCAAGGTCTTTCAAAGAAAACTTTTATTCAAGTATCCCTTTATGCTATCCAGAAATTTATATCATTTCAATTAACAATATGTCATCTACATATAAAACTAGAAATGCTAATGAGAGTTCTAACTCACTTTCTTGTAAATACAAAGCTTCCAAAAGTCTGTATAAAACCATATGCTTTGATCACACTATCAAAGCGCTTATTCCAACTCCGAGATGCTTGCACCATCCATAAATGGAACGCTGAGCTTGCACACTTTGTTAGCACCTTTGATCAACAAAACCTTCCGCCGCATCATATACAACTCTTCTTCTAGAAATCCATTCAAGAAAGCACTTTGACATCCATTTGCCGATTTCATAATCAATGAAATGCAGCAATAGCTAACATGATTCGACAGACTTAAGCATCGCTACGGTGAGAAAGTCTCATCGTATCAACCCCTTGAACTTGTCGAAAAACCTTTCGCAACAAGTCGAGCTTTATAGACAGCTACATTACCATCAACCAGCCTTCTTCTTAAAGATCCATTTATTCTCAATAGCTTGCCGATCATCGGGCAAGTCAACCAAAGTCCATACTTTGTTTTCATACATGGATCTCATCTTAGATTTCATGGCTCTCAGCCATTTTATGAATCTGGGCTCATCATCGCCTCCTCATAGTTCAGAGGTTCATCATGGTCAAGTAACATGACTTCCGTAATAGGATTGCCGCATTCACTTGAAAGGATCTTACTTCGTAGACCCACGCAGGTTCAAAGCAGAAACTTGATCTCAAGTTTCATGATCATATCATTAGCTTCCTCACTAATTGGTGTAGTTGTCACAGAACCGTTCTTGTGATGAACTACCTTCCAATAAGGAGTAGATAGATATCTCATCAAGTTCTACTTTTCTCCCACTCACTTCTTTCGAGAGAAACCTTTCTAGAAAGGATCCAATTTAGCAACGAAAATTTTGCCTGATCTGATAGAAGGTGCAACAATTTCTTTTGGGTATCCTATGAAGACACATTTTCGATTTGGGTTCGAGCTTATCCGTTGAAGTTTCTTCACATAAGCATCGCAGCCCCAAACTTTAAGAAACGACAACTTTGGTTTCTTGCCAAACCATAGTTCATAAGGCGCCGCCTCAACGGATTTTGATGGTGCCCTATTTAACGTGAATGCGTCCGCTCTAAAGCATAACCCCAAACGATAGCGTAGATCAAGAAGAGACATCATAGATCGCACCATATCAAGTAAAGTACGACACGACGCTCGACATACCATTTTTCGCTGGGTGTTCCGTGGCGGAGTTGCAGTAGACTATCCCGCATTGTTTCAAGTGTAGACCAAACTCAGAACTCAAATATTCTCCTCCACGATCGATCAGAAACTTTATTTTCTTGTTACGATGATTTTCTACTTCACTCAAATTCTTTGAACTTTTCAAATGTTTCTGCACTTTGTGTTTCATTAAGTAGATATACCCATATCCGCTTCAAATCATCCGTGAAGGTGAGAAAATAACGATATCCGCCATGTAGCTCAACATTCATTGACCACATACATCCGTATGTATGATTTCCAACAAATCATTATGCTTCCATAGTAACCGAGAACGGCGAAATAGTCATCTTGCCCATAAG
>JAHHZJ010004061.1:0-26043 GCA_021437245.1 Aegilops speltoides | reverse complement strand
GTATTAACGGACCACAAACGGGCCAATCAGAATTACGGTTGAATTTGGCCCACGCGTAAAATGACAAGAACGGGCCATAAGTAAACGAATCGCTCAAATGAGCCCAAGAATAAATGGGCTCGAGAAGGCCGAAGATAACATGGATCGAAATGGCCCAATCGAATAACGGGCCATTAATGGGTATAAAGTGATACATCGCTCATTATGATCCGCCACCACGGGCCGTTAATGGGTCTAAAGTGATACATCGCTCATTGCGGCCGCCACCACGGCCGTTATTAGGCCAAGAGTTACATAGGACCTCATATGGGCCGAAGACGCCATGGGCCATACATGGGCCGGCGAAAACGGGTCGAATCATATTGATGGCCCAGATGATGCTATCGGGCCTAATTCGGGTAGGGCATAATGGGCCTTAAGTTAGCGGGTCAGAATGGGCTATATGCGCACAATGCCGCTATCAAAGTTTCCATGGGCCGCCCGGCCACCTGGACCAAGTCAAATGGGCCGCCTTTTCACATGAATGGGCCTCATAATGCCACGGTCGATGTATCATAGGCGTCATTCAATGAGTGGATGACATCCGCCCCAACAATGAGCCGACACGTGTTTCCTCCAGCTAATGACGATTTTACACGGAAAACCCCCATTGGTCGGGCTTTAACGGTTATCGGATCCAAAACCCGACCGATAGCTTAACGGCGCTCCGCTATGGTGGATGCCACGGTCGGTCACCCTTGACTCTAATGCACTTCGCGGACGCGCGATTTATCGGGTTATGGAAGTGGACACTTCCGTGATGATAATTTTGGTAATGTCATGGAACACTTCACGACAATATGTATGACTATCTTGATTCTGGCCATAAATTTGTCATGGATGTACATGCATGACAAAAATGCGACCCACCGTGACAAACACATATCATCACGGACGTATATTTTTTGTAGTGTGAGCTCTTGGCATTCGCTGGTGTTGTAGGTGTGGAGGTCGTGGTACACGCAGCATCGGGTCGCCTTGGATGACTCAGTCGATCATTGCCTCGCTGGTGTCCGCTCATGAAAGCACAACAGCCTTTGCGCTTCACGCCCTGACCTTGGGCTTTTTCTTCCGATCGGCAACCGGAAGCTCGAGGAGGAGAGGCGCCTTTCCTCACCGCCACTTGGTCGCCAAGTTGAACAGCTCCGTGGATGTGCACAGTTCGGGATTGTTAGCTCCTCTTTCATCTTGACGCCACGCACGCCATCGGAGAAGGTCGAGATGATGGCCTCCTCACCACCCCGGGATCTTGAGGCGAGCGTTGTCAAGCGCCGGATGTACTTCCGCAGGTCTCTACCGGCTGTTGCTTGATGCGACGCAGTCACCTGCGGCCGAGGGCCGGTCGCGAGTGCCTTGAAGTTGGCGGCGAAGCTTAGTATGCATCTCATCCCAGTGAGGAGATCGTACAGAGCCAGGTTTAGGAGCCAAAAGGGCACCATCCTTGAGCGCCATGGGGAAACCAGGCCGCCATGACCTTCTCATCCCTTTGGTGGTTTTGATGCCCAGCTCAGAGCCGAAGAACTCCGGGGTCGGCAAAGCCGCCAGAAGCGAGGAGGCAGTGTCTGGCTTGAACTTGCCGGGCCATGCAACGCTACGCAACTCGGCGGTGAAAGCCTGGCAGCCTGCAGTAGCTACCGGAGCCTTCACGATGTGGGGCTTGTTTCGATTCTTCTGCACCGCCGCTCGAGCAGCGCGGGTCTTGACATGGTGGCGCAGGATGCGGTCATGGCACACCGTGCTGGGAGCACGCGAGCCTTTCTTGTGGACGAGGGATTTCTGGCAGCCTTTTTGTCGCGCTGGCGCCGGACGCGGAGGGTCTCGCCCCGGGCCGGCGCTTTGGAGCTGTGGCGCTTTTCTGGGGAGGAGGTGGCGAGGCACCTCCCCGATCCTCGGCCCTATGCCGGATGGAGGACGAGGTCAGAAGGGTCGCATGAGGCTTTCCATGGAAGTTCCGGCCTCAAGACTAAGCCGAAGCGGGCGCTGCCACTGCAGCCTCCATTAAGGCGAACTCCGGCCCAAGCAGCTCCACCACTGCAAGTGACTGGCTGTGGCTCCTGGCCCCGCTTTTAATTCCTGACATGTACCATGCCTCGGGAGGCGTAAACTTGCATTTGGTGTTGTGATAACTGTGATGGATAGAATATTTGCTTTTGAATTCCTTGAAATTTATGCTTATTCCTTCCTACTTGCTTATGTTCCACGCCGCAGAGTCTGCCCTCAAGATACCTCAGTTGCCGTTAGCCCCGACCGAAACCAGACGGGACCAAGGAGTGAGGGGCTACGTGACAAGTTAGGCTCCTCGAGTTACGATGCTCAGAGTCCCCTGGCGCCGAACAGCAAAGTAGGGAGGTGAGATGGGGTGACTCCTTAGGGAGGTGAGATGCGGGTGGATCTACCGCTTCTACGCTCTCGCATAGCCTCGCCCTGCATACATCAACCGCCGCTAGCCTTTCGGAACTAAGGAGTGAGGGGCTACGTGACCAGCTAGGCTCCCCGAAGGCGATGCTCAGAGTCCCCTGATGCTCAAACGGTTCGCACCTTAGCTCCACTCGGAGGACGGCGACGTAACCAGGCCCGGGGCCTGGCTGGGTGGCGTGGCGTCTGGCGTGACCTCAGCGCAGCTCCTCGCGTTCAGCCTCGCTGCTGCACTCCCGAGGGGAGGCGCTATGATGAGGCTAGACACCGAGCCTGGCCCCCTCGGTTAATGCGCCCGGGCCACCTCGCTTGTTTATCACCAACATGAGCACAGGCCTCAGATGTGTACGGGCATAGCCGCCTCGGCAGTTGTCGCCACCAACGCGAGCATGGTGCTTCCATCGGTGCGGGAGGGGCTCCTCCGGGAGGAGCCCCCTGGCATGTATAGCCCCGCCCGACACGCGGCGGCACTGTAGGGCCTCGGCGAGGTGTATCTGGCACCTGAGCCAGCGCGGGACTCAGTGGCTCCTACTCAAGGCGGGTTGCGCCTGCACTAGGCCTTATCTTGGGGTGTGTTCTCGCAAATTTGGTTAGATGTCGGGTTTACGCCCTGGGTCCCTGCCTCGAGCTGGTCTCACCTGCCGCCGGTATGCTGTGTCGCATGCCGTGACAAGGCAAGAGGGTGAGGGCTGGAGAGCCGTAGAGCCCCGAGTCGCGATGCTCGTGTACCCCTTTAATGCGCAAGCTTGGTTAGATGTCGGAACTCTACATCCTCGTCCTGCCTCGAGCTGGTCTCACTGTCAGCCGGTATGCCAGTCGCGATGCCGTGGACAAGGCCGTGAGGGTGAGGGATGGAGAGTCGGTAGGAGCCCTGAGTCGCGATGCTCAGGTACCCCCCCTTTAATGTGCAAGCTGCCGACATCAAGGAAGAAAAGGTGCCACGGACAGTCACCAAATAACAAGCATGATGGGTCGAATGCATGGCCCGAAGATAAATGCAAAAGGGGTACACGCCGCTGGGTCTGACCCGAGCGACTTGGGGATGATGCAGCCCGAGGGGCACCCCCAACAAGGTAGGCTAGGAACATGAAATAAAAGGGATACACGCCGCAGGATGACCCACGCACGCCCGGGAATGATGCAGCTCGAGGGCGCCCCACCGAAACGAAACTTGAAAGATGTCACCGATAGTGTTGACGGTTGGCTGTGGGTGTTGGTGAGCGCATCAGCGGCTGCGGAGTCAATTCATGAGCCCCCGTGCCCGGGGCCTCGGACGCCCTGAGGCGCCGGTGGCTCTCGCGACCATTTCCATCTCCGCCAGGCTGCGTAACGCCGCCTCTGAGCCTCCGTGATGCCCCCGCGAGGCGCCGGGTATCGCGGCAATTCGCTGTCGCAAGCCGTAAGGGCATGCGAACGTAGTCGGGTGGACTTTTGCAGCGCCTTCACTTGCGTAGGGCCAGAGGCGCCTCGAGAGGCGCTCGTTGAGCCTCGGTATGCTCGATGCACGCCGCCACCCACCATCCTCGCCCAGATGGGGGCCATATAATGTAAGCGCAATGGCTGCGTCAGAATACCTCGATGCGGCTATATTCCCACGTGTCAAGCACGACTTAAAGGCATAACCGCATTGAAGGCAATGTCGCAAGTGAGGTAATCTTCACACAACCCATGTAATACATAAGGAGAGAGATATAGTTGGCTTACAATCGCCACTTCACACAAATACATGAATAAAGCATTACATCATCCAGATACAATCAAGGTCCGACTACGGAACCAAAATAAAAGAAGAACCCCAAATGCCACTAAGGTCCCCGATCGACCCTAACCGGCTCCACTCATCGATCAACTAGAACGAACAACACAAAGGGCAAGATCTTCAACGAAGCTCCTCCTTGAGCTTGGTTGCGCCACCGCCGTAACATAGGCACCGCAAACTGGTTTTGAAGTATCCGTGAGCCACGAGGACTCAGCAATCCCATTACCATGGGTATCAAGACTAGCAAAGCTTAAAGGGAAAGGAAGGTAAAGTGGTGAGGTTGCAGCAATGACTAAGCAAGTATGGTGGCTAACATACGCAAAGAAGAGCGAGAAGAGAACAAGCGGAACGGTCGTGAAGCTAGCAATGATCAAGAGGTGATCCCAACACCTACTTACGCCAAACATAACCTAGAAACCGTGTTCACTTCCCGGACTCACGAGAAGAGACCATCACGCTACACACGCTGCGTTGATGCGCTTTAATTCGGATCCGTGTCAAGTTGTCTACAACCGACATTAACAAATTCCCATCTCGCCACATAACCGCAGGCACGGCTCTCGAAGTTTAAACCCCGCAGGGTGTCCCAACTTAGCCCATGACAAGCTCTCGCGATCAACAAAGGAATAGACCTTTCCTGTGAAGACCCGATCAGCCTTTAATCCCGGTTTACAAGACATTTCGACAATGGTAAAACAAGACCAGCAAGCCGCCTGATGCGCCGACAATCCCGATAGGAGCTGCACATATCTCGCTCTCGGCAACACCGATAAGTCAAGCTACGAGCAAAACCAGCCCTCGAGTTGCCCCTGCGGTGGCCCCAAGAAGTTGTACGCCTGCTTCGACCAACACTTAGACAAGCACCGCCCGGGGCTAAATAAAGATGACCTCGAGAGAGCGACTCCCAAGGGAAAAAGTATAGGTGGTGGTGAGGCAAATGGTAAAACCAAGGTTGGGCCTTGCCGACAAGTTTTATTCAAAGCGAACTCGTCAGGGGGTCCTATAAATCACCCGACCGCAGTTAGGAACGCAAAATCCGGGAACATAACACCGTATGACGGAAACTAGGGCGGCAAGAGTGGAACAAAACACCAGGCATAAGGCCGAGCCTTCCACCCTTTACCAAATATATAGATGCATTAATAATATAAGAGATATTGTGATATCCCAACAAAAACCCTGTCCACCATGGAGAAATCTTCAACTTCACCTGCAACTAGCAACACTATAAGAGGGGCTGAGCAAAACGGTAACATAGCCAAGCAATGGTTTGCTAGGAATGGTGTCAAAGGTTAGAGGTTCATGGCAATATGGGATGGCTTGATAAACAGGTAATGGGTAGCGCATCATAGCGATAGAACGAAGCAACTAGCATAGCAATGATAGTAGTGAGATCCAGGGTAGCGGTCATCTTGCCTGAAATCCCGCAAGGAAGAAGAACGAGTCCATGAAGAAGACGAACGGATGAAGCCGAACCAACCGTAGACGCACGAATCCTCACGATCGCAACGAAACAGGAACTAACAAGAAGAAGCACACAACATGGTAAACACACCACACATTAACAAGGCATGATGCACAACAAGCATGATGCATGACAAGGCTACATGAAGCTACTCATGGCAAGAGATGATGCAAACAAGAACAACACATCAAGGCAAGTTTAAATGAGGCCGGAAACAACATATAACAATTCCGGTAAGTCCTCATATGCATATTTCGAAATTGGTCCAGAACTGAATAAACATTATGTTGAAGTTGTTAAACAGCAAGTTAAAGAGCACCAAGAGGATCTACACGAAATTCTAGTCAAGTTACATATAAAGTTCATTAGATTTGGAGCTACGGCCTAGAAGATATGAGCAAAACAAGTTGAGCATGGCATTGATGAAAAATGCACCCAAACATCCAGGAAACACACCAAAACAAGGATGCAACATGATAATGTGAAACAACATGCAAAATCAAGCAAGTTTCATATAGAACACACTCAAAACGGAGCTACGGTGCAACACATACACTCTATACAAGACATAACAACAATCTGTCCATAACAGCAACTAGGCATCTTGCAAGCATAAAAACAATATGCTACATCACCCCAACATAATAACAAAAGACATGGGCATGAAGTACACGTAAAGCATAACAAAACATGAACACTGAGCTATCTCCAGAAACAACTAGAACATGCTCAAAAAGACATGGAGATATTGCAAATAATAATAGCTTCAGACTTCACAGAATAACATCAAAGTTGCAATGTTTAGAGCTATCAAACAACATGTTACAAGAACTTAACATGGCAAACAAAGGCATGGCATGAATCTACTAATGGCATAGATCAAAAGTCCCTTACTGACCAAGAGCCTAAAAGGCACGGAAAATATGATGGCACCCATGTAAACATGGCAAGTTATATTACAGATTTAAACATGGCAGGAACAACAATAAGTAGGCATGTTGGTGATCTTGAACCACTCACCACAGAGCATTACATGGCATGGCAAGGCAACCAACAGTAAGAAGGCATGTTTATGAAGCTAAGCATGGCAAGAGCAAGTTCATAGGGTGCATGGATCACTAGGAAAACACATGGGAACAAGTGAACTTAATGTTATCAGGCTGATAGCAACATTTTCAAGCAACTTTAGAGCAAGATTACAACATGTTCCAGCAGGCTATAATTGCAACCAAGGGCATGAATGGATAGAGAATGACATGTAGATCAAAACATGTTTAGAGAGCATCTCCAGATTATGCATAGAATGATTAGTAGAAGCATGTTAACATAGCAACAAAATATAACCGAATCTGTCAGAAAACAGCAACAAAGAATTACCCTACTTAGCAAGCTTGATACACTCCAGCACACAACTCACAAAAATACATGGTTGGCACCCCGGAAAGATGGCATGGCATAGATCAACATTTAGGTAGACATCAACCTCATAGGATGCACACATCAATCATGGCAAAATGATAAAACAAAGAAGTTATAACAGCCAAGCAGATTAACATCAACATGCACTCTTCCAACAAAGATTTCGGCATCAAGATGAGCTCAAATGAAAATGATGCAATGGAATGAAATGATCTACTCATCGAGACGAACAATTTGACATATCATACGCACGAAACGGAGCTACGGGTGCGAAGATGTGATGCAATGAACATGCAATGATTATGATAGAAATCTGGGACTTAGCAGATTTTTCAAAAAAAATACAGGATGAGCGCAGAGTAACTATACGGCGCCCGGGGCGGGATTTAGTGGGCGCTCACCTAGCGGGCTTCGGCCCAGGAAGGAGGAGGAGGCAGGCCGGGCTGGTGCAGGCCGGGCGCCGCCTGGTCGAGGCCCACGCGGGCACGATGGAGGCGAAGCGGGCGCCGACCAGCCGTGCACGGCGGCAAGGCGGCGGCGGCCGCCGCCCGGCGACGATCGGGCCGGGCGAGGGAGATGGACGGATCCGGCGCCCGCCCGGATCTGGTCGGAGGCGGGCCGACGGCGAGCCAGGGCGGCGGCGAACGGAGGCGCGCGGGCCGGTGCCGAGGGATGGCGCTGCACGGGCGCAGTGGAGACGGGGCTGCCGCTGGGTGCGTAGAGGCGACCGGAGATGCGGTGATCGGGCGCGCTGGACGGTGGCGGGTCGGCGCTGAGGCGCCGCCGGGCGAAGTCTCCGGTGATGGCGGTGGTCGGCGGCGGCGAACGGGCGAGGGGCGGGCGACGGGGTGCGATGGCGACGGCGCTGGGCGGCGGTGGGTCGCAAGGCGGGCCGGCAAGGAGTCGGGCCGGGCGGCATGGGACGGCACGGAGGCGACGGGCGGGCCGGGCGATTGGTCCGGGAGGCGTGATGTCCCGGGCGGATGGACATGTCCGCGCATGGAGGGGAGATTGGCTAGGGTTTGGACCCAAATTTCGGGGAGGCACATATTTAGGTAGAGGAGCTAGGAGAGTCCAAATGAGGAGCGGTTTTGGCCACGCCGATGGTGATCGAATCACCGAGAGCATGGAGGGAGTTGGATGGGTTTTCAATACTTTGGAAGGGTGTTGGCTGCAAACAAAAGAGGGCTTTATGGTTACCCTGCTAACTGCTGAGTATCAAACGACCTCCAAAATGGCACGAAACTTGACAAGCGGTCAATCGGTGCTATACCAAGGTCAGCTGGCAAACCTCGGCCATTCCGAGAAAGTTTAACACCCGCACAAGAGAAGAGGCAAAGGGGACGCCGGAGGGCATAGGAGCCGGATTGCAAAACTGACAACGGGAAAAGGCTCAGATGCATGAGACAAACACGTATGTAATGCAATGCACATGATGACATGATATGGAATGCATATGATGACATGGCAAATGCAACACGCAAGCAAATGACATGGCAACAACGGCGTAATAATTGGCGACACTGGCGATCGGATCCGGGCGCTATAACACTCCACCATTATTTAGAGGATCTCGTCCCGAGATCTAGGATGGCACCGGAGGGAAAACAGAAGAGGAATAGAAGAGGCAAAAGGGGGACGCCGGAAGGCATAGGAGTGCCGGATTGCAAAACGGACAACGGGGAAAAGGCTCAGATGCATGAGACGAACACGTATGCGCTTATCACGCCCAATATGCGACCCTATCCAAAAGGAACTCGAAGGTCCCACCAAGGATAGACCCGCATATTGGAACACTATTGCAAGGTGGATATCATTACATCAACATTACATAAATAGATGGGGATACATACAAGGGGCATACAATGCCACACGAATACAACAATACATCATACAAGAGATCAACATCCGACTACGGATGATACATAAACAGAAACTCAAACAATATCCACTCTGCTAGCCCAAAGGCCGACCGAACCTATCCCCGATCAAGAAGCGTAAGAAGAAACTCAACGCAAGCAAGATCGCCTCGCCATGATCATCGCAAAACCTCTACCCGCAACTATTGTTGTAGTAATCAGGAGCCACGAAGACTCAGAATCCCATTACCATGGGTATCAAGACTAGCAAAGCTTAATGGGAAAGGAAGGGTAAAGTGGTGAGGTTGCAGCAGCGACTAAGCATAATATGGTGGCTAACATACGCAAATGAGAGCGAGAAGAGAACAGGAACGGTCGTGAAGCTAGCAATGATCAAGAGGTGATCCTAAACACCTACTTACGCCAAACATAACACGAAACCGTGTTCACTTCCGGACTCCGAGAAGAGACCATCACGCTACACGCGGTTGATGCGTAATTCGGATCTCGTGTCAAGTTATCTACAACCGGACATTAACAAATTCCCATCTCGCCACATAACCGCGGGCACGGCTCTCGAAAGTTTATACCTCGCAGGGGTGTCCCAACTTAGCCCATGACAAGCTCTCACGATCAACGAAGGAATAGACCTTCTCCCCAGAAGACCCGATCGCCTCGAATCCCGGTTTACAAGACACTTCGACAATGGTAAAACAAGACCAAGAAGACCTCCCGGCAGTGCCGACATCCTCGATAGTAGCCGCTGCAGATCTCGCCTCAAAGCCACGACCGATGAACACTACGTGACGGCAACCGACGATACCCCAAGTTATGAGGGCGGCACCGCAAGTGGCTCGGTTTGACCACCACTTAGACAAGCATTCTGCCGGGGCTATAATAAAGATGACCCTTGTTAATTACTCCCAAGGAAAATTAGGTGGTGGTGAGGCAAATGGTAAAAGTCAATGTTGGGCCTTGCGGACAAGTTTTATTCAAAGCGAATCGTCAGGGTCCCATAAATCACCCACCGCTGCTAGGAACGCAAAATCCGGGAACATAACACCGGTATGACGGAAACTAGGGCGGCAAGAGTGTAACAAAACACCGTGCATAAGGCCGAGCCTTCCACCCTTTACCAAATATATAGATGCATTAATAATATAAGAGATATTGTGATATCCCAACCAAAAATCTGTCCCACCATGGAGAAATCTTCAACTTCACCGCATCTAGCAACGCTATAAGAGGGATCGAGCAAAGCGGTAACATAGCCAAACGACGGTTTGTATAGAAAGGTGTCAAAGGTTAGAGGTTCATGGCAATATGGGATGGCTTGATAAATGTAATAGGTAGCAAAGATAGCGATAGAACGAAGCAACTAGCATAGCAATGATAGTAATGAGATCCAGGGTAGCGGTCATCTTTCCTGAAATCCCGCAAGGAAGAAGAACAAGTCCATGAAGAAGATGAAGCCACGAAGATGAACCACACGTAGACGAACCACACGTAGACGAACGAATCCTCACGATCGCAACGAAACGGGAACTATCGAGAAGAAGCACACAACATGGTAAACACACCACACATGAACAAGGCATGATGCACAACAAGCGTTATGCATGACCAAGCTACATGAAGCTACTCATGGCAAGAGATGATGCAAACAAGAACAACACATCAAGGCAAGTTTAAATGAGGCCGGGAACAACATATAACAATTCCGGTAAGTCCTCATATGCAAATTTCGAAATTGGTCCAGAACTGAATAAACCTTATGTTCAAGTTGTTAAACAGCAAGTTAAGATGCACCAAGATGATCTACACGAGATTCTAGTCAAGTTACATATAAAGTGCATTAGATTTGGAGCTACGGTCTTGAAGATATGAGCAAAACAAGTTAAGCATGGCATTGATGCAAAATGCACCCAAACATCAAGCAAACACACCAAAACAAGGATGCAACATGATAATATGAAGCTACATGCAAAATCAAGCAAGTTCCATATAGAGCACACTCAAAACGGAGCAACGGTTCAACACACACACACTATACAAGTCATAGCAACAATCTGTCCATAGCAGCAACTAGGCATATTGCAAGCATCAAAACAACATGCTACAGCATCCCAACATAATAACAAAAGGCATGGGCATGAAGTACACGTAAAGCATAACAAAACATGGACACTGAGCTATCTCCAGAAATCACTAGAACATGCTCAAAAGACATGGAAAGATTGCAAATAATAATAGTTTCAGACTTATCAGGAAATAACATCAGGTTGCAATGTTTAGAGCTATCAAACAACATGTTACAGGAACTTATCATGGTAAACAAAGGCATGGCATGATACTACTAAATGCATAGATCAAAAGTCCCTTACTGACCATGAGCCAAAAAGGCATAGAAAATATGATGGCACCCATGTAAACATGGCAAGTTATATTACAGATTCATACATGGCAGGAACAACAATAAGTAGGCATGTTGGTGAGCTTGAATCACTCACCACAGAGCAATACATGGCATGGAAAGGCAACCAACAGTAAGAAGACATGTTTATGAAGCTAAGCATGGCAAGAACAAGTTCATAGGGTGCATGGATCACTAGGAAACAATCATGGAAACATTGAACTTAATGTTAACAGGCTGACAGTAACATTATCAAGCAACTTTGGAGCAAGATTACAACAAGCTACAGTAGGTTATAATTGCAACCAAGGGCATGAATGGATAGAGTATAACATGTAGATCAAAACATGTTTATAGGACATCTCCAGATTATGCATAGAATGATTAGTAGAAGCAGGTTAACATAGCAACAAAATATAACAGAATCTGTCAAGCAAAACATCAACAGCAAGTACACTACTTAACAAGCTCGATGCACTCACTACAAGCATCACAAAAATACATGGTTGGCACCCCTGGAAAGATGGCATATCATAGATCAAAACACATGTAGACATCAACCCCATAGGATGCACACATCAATCATGGCAAAAATGATAAAAGAGCAAGTTATAATAGCCAAAGAGATTAACATCAACATGCACTCTTCCAACAGATTTCGGGCATCAAGATGAGCTCAAATGAAAATGATGCAATGGAATGACATGAAGTACTCGTCGAGACGAACAATTTGACATATTACACGCACGAAACGGAGCTACGGATGCAGAGATACAATGCGATGAACATGGCATGATAATATGAAAAACTGGGGGGACAGTCGTTTTCTGAAAAAAAAACAGACGGGCGCTATATGGCTAAAAGTCGCACGGGGCGGGGGAAAGAGGGGAAGCTCACCTGGTGGGCTCGGCCCAGGTTGCGGGGAGGAGGCCGGCTAGGGCCGGTCGGAGCTGGGCTGGGCCGGCGGGACTGGGCCTTGAAGAGGCTGGATCTGGGCCGTCGGAGGCTGCGGGGCCCACGGGGCGACGACGCGCGAGGCACGAGCGGGCGGCGCCGCCGCAGTTAACGGCGATTTAGGGCTACTCCGGGCGAGGGAGGAGGTCCGCCGAGGCGCGGAGGAGCCGGGCACGGATCCGGCCGGCTTCGGACCCGATCCGGCCGGATCCGGCGACGGCCGGGCGGCGAAGCCTTGGGGCAAGAGCGGGCGCGGGCGGCGGGCGACTCGCGGGCGCAGCGGCGCGATCTCCGCGGCGGTGCGGTTCGGCGACGGGCGAGGAGAGCGCTGGCGCGCGCGTAACGCGGGCCGGGCGACGGGGTGCAGAGGTCGGCGACGGGCGCAAGGCGCGCGGCAGGGAGAAAGCAGGTACGGCGCAGGCTCGGCGGTGATGGTGGCGCGAAGCCGAGGTGGCGGGTTCGTGGCCGGAGATGGACGCAGCGGCGGGAGGACGCGCGAGCGAAGCGGCGGCGAAGCGCTGGCCGGGCGGGCTTTCGCATGGGCTCGTGGGCTGGCAGCGCTGGACGGTGGCGGCGCCACGGGCGAAGCCGGATTGACGCGCGGCGGGCTAACATGTCCGCTTGAGGAGGAGAAGGTGTCTGCGGCGCGAGGGGAAATGATCTAGGTTGGACCCAAAAATTTGAAGGGGAGGTGTTTATAGGCATAGGGAGCTAGAGAGTCCAATGAGGAGCGAGCTTCTGCCACGCCGATCGTGATCGAACGAATCGAGAGCATGGAGGGGAGTTAGATGGGTTTTGGGGCCACTTTGAAGGTGTTGGCTGCAAACAAAGAGGCTTTCAAGTTACATCCTGCTAACCGCTGAGTACCAAACGACTCCAAATGGCACGAACTTGACAGCGGTTCACTGGCAGTTATACTAAGGTCGCTATAAACCCCTCGCCATTCCGAGAATGTTTAATACCCGCACAAGAGAAGAGGCAAAAGGGGTCGCCGGATGACATAGGAGTGCCGGATTGCAAAATGGACAACGGGGAAAATGCTCGGATGGATGAGATGAACACGAATGCAAAATGAGATGCACATGATGACATGATAAAATGCAGATGATGACATGGCAAAATGCAACACGCAAGCAAATGACATGGCAACGACGGGCGAATAATCGGGCAGACACTGGCGATCGAATCCGGGCGCTATAAATACCCTACCTAGTGTGTGGTGTGGTGGATTGCCTCAGGGGCTGATGATGAATAAGATAAAGGGAGAAACAGCTCACGAGGGCGTTTTGAGCTGTTGCGATGAACCGCTTGGTGAGTTCAGGCCGCTTCTCGACGATCTGTTTTCTAGATGCCTCTACCTATGGTGGCTAGTCCTATTTATAGAGGGAGGCCCCTGGCCCTTCCCAAATAATGAGCGGAAGGGCGCCAACAATTGGCCATTTTGAAGGGGAACATCTAGTACACTTATCCCGACTAAAGTTGGTCTTCGCCGCCAAAGGCTCGACGATGACGCCCGCCCCGGGCTCCACGATGACCTCCATCCTGCCATTCTGCTGGTCTTGGTCTTGTTGCAATCAAACGGTAATCGCTGTGTCAAACCGTGGATCTCGGTAGGGGTCCCTGAATCAGTGCGCCAGGTGGATGGTAACAGAGACAAGGACACGACAAGTTTTACCTGTGTTCGGCCTCTTGATGGAGGTAAAACCCTCACGCCCCGCTTGATTAATATTGATGATGTGTATTACAAGAGTGGATCTACCACGAGATCAAGGAGGCTAAACCCCAGAACCTAGCCTATGGTATGATTGTTGTAATGGAGGTTATGTCCCACGGATTAAAGCCCTCCTAGCTTATATAGACACCGAGAGGGCTAGGGTTACACAGAGTCGGTTACAATGGTAGGAGATCTACATATCCGAGTCGCCAAGCTTGCCTTCCACGCCAAGGAAAGTCCCATCCCGACACGGGACGGAGTCTTCAATCTTGTATCTTCAGAGTCTTGGAGTCCGCGACGATGATAGTCCGCTTGTCCCGGACACCCCTAGTCCAGAGTCCTCAAGAGTCTCAACCAAAGCTTCAATGACGATTAGTCCAAATACAGAGTAGTCTTCGGCGTTGCAAGGCGGGTTCTCCTTTAAGTTCTGATGTACCGCCAACAAAGGTCCGGCCACCTCATCAATGTTATGCTTTGGCTCCCACGCCCAATAATGGCCTTTCTTCCACGCTGTCGCATTTAATGCGAAAAGCCGTGGTATGTTTTATGTTTTACCCCTAGTCAGTGCAAATAATCGCCTATAAGAGAGGCAAGAATCCAGATCCAAATCACACCATCTTCCTCCGCAATACTCATCGAGCGCTTCACCAAGAATCCATTCCATCATGGACCGCTGACGCACCTCTTCTCGCCCCCCATTCTCCGCCAGAGATTGGAGGAGATGCCTGCTCCGCACAACGAGCTGGTGAAGCCGCAAGCGGGGGATATCTCCTCCATCCTTATGGTTCCGCCGAGCCGGCTGGCCACCTACCAAGGTGGGAAGCAAGCGAGGCTACCCCAAGTCCCAACAAAGGGAGCGGCATGCTTCGCCCCCCATCCGATAAGGGGACTCGGATTTCTATACATCCATTCTCCGCTGGCCTCGGAGTTCTACTGGACTCAAATTCATCACCTTACGCCCGCCTATCTTGCATATTATGGGTTACGAGTTTTGTGAGCTATTTCGCATCGAGCCCCATTTTGCAATCGTGGAAGAGGTTGTTCGCCTCGCACTCTCCGATCTTATGAGGGGTCCATATATCAAGTGGGCGGCGCCGAGATATGGCGATCGCTGACCGGATATCCATCCGAACTCTAAGAAGGCGCTCAAGACCGCCTTCGGAATGGTTTTACATAGAGGACGCCCGCCGCCAACTCCTCGCTCGATCGGGCCTCCCGTGAGTTCAAAGATCGCTTCCTCCGAAGAAGCGCTTTAGTTGGCGCCATGAGCTCTAACCGAGGAAGACAAGAGCGCCCATTATCCGATGGGTCGGATAAGATTATCGCCCATTCCGGCTGACCATGATTGAGTCATGGCAACATGCATTACGGGGTGCAGCCATCGCAATACAGGCCACCCCATGGGATTTCAACGGAAAGACGACGCCACCCGCTGGCCGCTGGCGATCGGATTCGCCGAGGATCCGTGCAGATCCGTCCGCTTGTACAAGGGGAGAAGGAGGACTTCTTCGACGAACTCCTTGAACGGGTTCTCCATGAATAACCTCTGCGCCGGGTAAGCTAACACTTTAAGGGCCCGACCCATGTTTTCAAAGTTTAAGCTTTCATACTATTTCTTCGGGCGCAGAACTGCCGGATCGTGGAGGACATGATAAGTCCAGCTCGCAACCCGAGGATCCGGAGATCCCGGATCTCGCCTCCGAAGAGGATCCGGATATAAAGGTGGAGCTAATCGACGGGTGTTCCATCACCAAGATGGATAATGCTTTAGTCGCCATTACGGTCGACTACCCCGGATTATATCCGGCTTCCTGTGATTGTGACCGAAGCCCCGCACCATTGTTTTTCCTTGCCCATATCCGACCTTCGGGATACGATGGTGTTTTTGCAGAAGAGCCTGTATGGAAGCTGTTTCCATGGCGGCCGACCAACAAAGGCCATCCGACCAGCAAAGCGGAAGAGGAGCGCGCGGATCAAACGCCACCGCAAAGGTATATCTCGCAGCTAATTATTCGAGCAACGCTCTAGGAAGCGCTGAGTGCTCACGATCTTTTAGAGAAGCGCCACGGATCGCGCGTGGAGGTTGCCAATCCAACCTCTACCACCAGCCCAAAGACTGGTCGAGGGCGTGGCGAGCGAAGGCACGAGCCGGAGACTCTCCAACGGAGGATACCGATGATCGCCCGCCACTCAAGTTCGAGGTGGAGAGCGCCATGAACCATAGGCGCCACGACAAGATTTCGTGACGCTGCTTTCTCCCCGAGGCGCTGAATGCCTTTAACGCTGGGACGTGCACTCCGCGTTGCTCAAGATGGTTTTACCAGAGCTACGAGAGCAAGACGAAAAGACATACGGGTAAGAGAATTTAGTAGCTGATATGCCAAGAGTCTCCCGAGACTTAAAGTAGTTATATTAACTGATTTAAGGATCATTTGAAACACGTGATCTTACCGAGAAGAATACCCAACTGCCTCAGAGCTGCAAGAGTGCAAGGCCCAACTTGGGGCCGCGGCCATTGCCGCAGGAGGAAACACAGAGACCTCTCCGTAACACATTATTTGAAAATATATACGCGGCGGGCGGCGCAGAAGTCTAATAATGACATTGTGTGTGGCCGGACAGATCCGGATAGGCAGATCATCGCGCCAGCTAAAGGCCGCGTAGAGGGTGCTGAATAGAGTTCGCAAGAAAGGAATAAGCTCCAAGATGCCCACGCCCAGCCAGGAGAAGAGCTGAAGGCGCCGGGCCGAGCTGTCCGACCCATTAAGGAGAATCAGCCGTCATGGCGCATCTATAGTAAGTGCTTGAGCGACTTTGAAAAGAAGAGTTCGACGAGGAAGTGAATTGACATAATATGTCTTGTAGGTATACTCATGTGTCGCCTTTACGGAGGAGATGCCCAGATCAACGGGTGATCAACTTCCCGAAGTTGTTGGTACTGCTCGAACGAAGTTCGACAGCAATGAGCGGCGCTTTCCGTGTTTTATGGCCAGCCCTCTCCCTACCCGAGGGCCTTGGGAGCTTATGGAGAAGCTTCAGGAGCGCAGCCCCGCTTGTGGAAGATTTCGCCTGCCGCTAAGGTGCTGTGGAGGCTTGGGCCATGGTGAAGACGCTGTATAAGAAGGCAGATCCCAACCACATGGCCGAGGTCGGACCTGTGGGGCCTGATGGGGAAGGAGATCCCCGTGAGTTTAGTATACGGCCAAGTAGAGTTACGCTAAATTTTCCCAATGAGACTATAAATTAGACAAATTGTTAGACGGGATTGAGGAGGAATACAACAAGAGATTTGACAATGTATTTTGAAATGACATGTGAAATGCCTTCAGCCGGATTGTAGATCATTTGTCTTGCCGACCTTTTTCGCTTCAACCTCGGGACCCTAGAGTCCTGAGTGTGTCAATACCTTCTTGGTTAAGAAACAACCGGGTATGCATGGAGACCGGTGTAGGGGTCATTAGTGCTTTATCGACAAGTGCCCAACTAGTTATGTTATATTACATGGTTAGTAAGAAACATCTTCCAGGAGAATAGTTCCGTATGGGTTCTTTCCTCGAGGCATGCCCTAAAGTGCATGTCCGGACCATGAAAAAAGCAGAAAACATCTAGGGCAGATAAATAAGGTAGAAAAAATCATCTTTCAAGTCACCGATCAATATTCCTTAAGAACGCTTAGCCGGGCTTCACCTACCGAGGTACACATCCGCTGATCCGGCAAGAGAGAATCGCAGAGGTGCCTTTACCTCCTAACCGAACAATCAGAACGAGGGGTAAGCACAGTGAGCCAGCAACCCAGCTTGGCCAAGACTTAAGTCATATCGATGCATATAATGGTGAATAAAAGGTACATGTGGAAGCTTGACACATGTGGCCGGGCATAAAGCCCTTACAATTAAGCTTCGCAAAGAAGCCCCTGTATAATGAGTGCGTAATGGCACATCAAGTGTATGCGAACAGTGCGCGAGTGGGCCCTTAAGGGCTTTTAGTAGAAGGGTTAAGAGAAGAAAGAGAAACAAAGGACAGTCTGAAGTGTAAAAATTTGAACGGGGAAGGGACGAACTCTTAGTCCGACACTAGGCGAGAATCTTCGGAGGCGGTCTGCTCCATGGATTCGCTCGAGTCGGTTGTCCGACGATTTCAGACGGATGCCCCCGGTCGTGACTTGATCGATGATGAAGGGGCCCTCCCATTTGGGCTTGAGTTTGTCCTTTTCTGTCCGCAGCGAGAACTAGTTCGCCAACGCTGTAAGTCTTGGCCCATACTTCGCTTTTAATATCTTCGAGCTCGCCATCGATAGAATGCGGAACGAGCCTCGGGGCGACGCCGTGTTCTTCCTCCAATGCGCTCCAAGCTGTCCCCGCCGATCCAGCTCGGCTTTTCTTCGTATATGCGCACTCGAGGTGAGTCATGAATAATGTCGCAGGCGAACTCGCTTCGCTACCGTATACCATAAAAATGGTGTGAATCCGTAGTACGGTTGGGCCGTTGTCTCGCAGCCCCTAGAGCACGGAGTCGAAGCCTCTACCTAGTGCGTGTCGATTTCGAAGTAGACCGCACTAGTCGGGCTTAATGCCGCCATTATTAGACCATTCGCCGCTCCACTTGACCGCTGGTTTGAGGGTGATAGATCAAGCGAGTCGAGCTTAATGCCCATGTTTTTGCACCATGACTTAACCTTGTCGGGGAAATTCGTGCCACATCGGTGATGATGCTGTGGGGACACCATAACGTGTACTACCCCGGATATAAAGTCTATCACTGGTCCGATCGCCGCTTTTGACTGGTTTGGCTCATCCATTTGGTGAACTTGTCCACCATGACCAATAGGTACCTTTGCTTGTGGGTTCCCCTTTAAGGGTCCAACCATGTCAAGCCCCTGCACCGTGAACGCCGTGTAATGGGTATAGTTTGAGGGCGGGTGGCATATGGCTCGATAGCAAAGAGCTGATAACCGACGATCTTTGACTAAGTCCCGAGATCCGCCTGGCCGTCACCAATAAAAACTCTGACGGAATGCTCTTTCTTACAAGGGCCTCGAGCTGCGGCAAGGTGTCCGCTTAGTCCGCATGAATTTCAGCTAGAGGTTTCGCCTTCCTCTTCGGAGATACACCTTTGAAGGACTCGTTGTGCTTTTCTTATAAAGTTCTCCTCATGGACCTTGTAGGCTTTAGATCGCCGGACTATGCAATGGGCCTCATTTTGGTTCGGAAGTTCCGCCAAGCAAGTAGGCTAGGAATGGTTCGTCCACGGGCGACATCGCCATTATGTCATGGGCTCAAGGTGTTGTGTCATCGGGCCGGATCACCGGTTGGCGTAGTTTTTTCTCGGTTTGTCGCTTCCTGACACCTCTTCCCATAGTACGGATGGCTTGAAGAGCTGTTCCAGAAGATGTTTGAGGACAACACACGCTTTGCGCCAATGCGCCAAGACGCCGGCTGCTTGGTTATTATCTCGGCTATGTGATGGAATTCGAGTCCTTAAATCGAGCTGACATTTTTAGGACATCGCTATGATATGCTGCCATTTTCGATCCTTGGTGTCAAAATTCCATTTATTTCGGATATTGCAAGGTTTGAATCCCCACGCACTTCTAGGCGTTGAATGCCCATGGAGATTGCCATCCGGAGGCTATGTAAAAGGGCCTCAGATTCGGCCGCTTGTTGGAGTCCGTACATTATTTGAAGTATGTATTGATCGTGGTCTCGGTCGGGACGCTAATACGACGCCATTTCATCCGCCAACATTTTAGAGCCGTCTGGCGCATAATCCATTTGAGTATGCTACTGCATTTTAGGGAGTTCGACCGATCCATTCAGCTACAAAGTCAGCCAAAACTTGTGACTTTATAGCTTGCCGAGGTTTGTAAGTTATATCGAATGGTAAGAGCTCGATGGCCCATTTGCAATCCTCGCCTGCTAAGCCGCATGTTATTTATAATGCCATGGAGTGGTACTTGAGGCCATCATATTGAACACTCTTGAAAGTAGTGTTGAGCTCCGGATGCCATGAACACCGTGATACGCTATCTTTCGATAGTGCGGTAACGGACTTTGTAGGGGTTAACACAAAGGATACGTAATAATCGGTTTTTGAATAGGGAATTTATGCCCTTCGCCTCTCGCTCGACGACGAGTACCGCGCTTTACAACTTGATGTGTTGCGCGATGTATAACAACATTGGTTCGCCTAAAGTTGGCGCAGCCAGACCGGATTTGTTGCCAATATGGCTTTTATTTCTTCGAGTCCAAGCAGGGCAAAGATCCGCCCACTGGCGTTCGCGCGCCTAAGGAGGCGATAGAGGGCAATGCCTTTTCTCCTAGACGGAGATAAAGCGCTTAGAGCCGCCACGCATCCAAATAATTTTTGTATTTGCTTGAGGTCTTTGGGATATCTAGCTGTGATAGAGCTCGGATTTTGGCTGGGTTTGCTTCAATTCCTCTACCGGATACAATAAAGCCCAAGTGAGCTCCCCGATCGGTACGCCGAAAACGCATTTTTCCGGATTCAGCTTGATGTCATATGCCCGAGGTTGTCGAATGAGCCTCAAGTCGCCTACTAGAGTTTCGACGAGTTTGGTTTTGACGACTACGCCGCTCACGATGCCTCTACTGCTTTGCCGATCCGGGTGGCCGACATGTCCAGATCATGCACCGATATGTTGCGCCAGCGCTTTTAAGTCCGAAGGGCATCGTGTTAAAGCGCATGGTCCATATGGAGTGATGAATGTCATTGCGGCTTGTTCTGCTTCCGCCATCTTAATTTGATGGTATCCGAGTATGCGCCGAGGAAGCACAATGAATCGTGGTCTCTACAAGAGCATCGATTATCCGTCGATGCGGGAGGAAGGGATCCTTGGGCAAGCCTTATTGAGGTCTTTAAATCGACGATAGGCGGCAGGATTTATCCTTCTTGGTACCATTACCGTGCTTATAGCTAATCCGGATGTTTGATACCTCGATGAATCCCGCCCAACAGCTTGGCTAGCTCTTCTCCCATTGCCTATCTTTTGGGTTCGAAAATCGTCCGAGCCTATTTGATCGGGCTTGAATCCTTTTAGGATGTTTAGGCTATGTTCTCCTAATCTGCGTGGGATTCCGCATATCCGAGGGGTGCCAAAAAATGTCCCAATTTTCCGGGAATTCGCAAAGGCAGCTCACATCGTGGTTCAATTGTGTCCCGATGGAGGCCATCTTTGTTGGGTCCGCTGGATGGACCTAGAATTTTACTATTTCGTCTGGGCTGGTTTAAAGGAGGTGGACTTGGATCTCTTATCGAGCATCACATCGCCCCTATTCACCGAGAGCGCAAGCGGTGAGTTCTTCTACCGCTAGGGCTTTGGATAGTGCCTGTAGCTAATGCGGCCGTTCTTGTTTTCGCGCTGAGTGCTATGTCCGGTCAAGAACGAGAATGATTATTCCACCGCCCCGACATTTTGAGCTTCATGTACCTGTAATGGGGTACGGCTTGAAAAATTGTGAATGCCTCTCGTCCTAGTATAGCGTGATATCCGCTGTTGAACGGGGCCACTTGGAACGTGACTTCTTCGGATCTATAATTGTCTCGGCGAAATAACACCACATCAAGTGTGATTTTTCCCTGCAGCGCTTTCGCTGGGGATTATTCCTCCTAGGTTGTGTTGCTTCGCCAATGCGGCTCCAATCTATTTCAATTTTTGAAGGGTTTTCGTAGATGAGGTTTAACTGCTGCCGCCATCCATGAGGACCTTTGTAAGTCGTAAATCCATCCACTATTGGACTACATACCAAAGGCGGCCGGTGCTCGGGCCGCTCGAATTTAGGTTCGCTATTGGCGCTGAAGGTGATGGCAGTGTCGCCCATGGATTTGTTGTTGCTACTTGGTAGTCTTCGGCGCAGGTCATGGATTGTTCTTTTCCGCATATTATTTGATGCGAAGTCTCAAGATCGCTGATACCGCATCGTATTGTTGGAGTGGTTTTCCCGGCTAGAAGCTCTTCCACTTTTGGCCACCTGCCGTAATATCCAACATGCTCAAGGCTATGTGTTGGGACGGCCCTTCAGATCGCGAATTTTACAGGTCCGCTTGCCATCCCTCCAAAGACGGTTCCGCATCTCTATGGGGTTTTTGCTTTTGATTTTGTGACAGGTGCCTGAGTGTAATGCACCCTTTGTTGCCGACTAGGTTATATTCGGGCCGATTGTCCCAAAATTTATTTTCGGTTTTCCGAAACTTCCATCGCACAAGATTTTCAGATTATGGACGCCAAGTCGGCGAAGCGTGTTATTTCACGACGGCTGACGGTGTTCCAGATTCCCTCGTCCATGCAATTATTGCAAAAGATTGAGATTATGCTTTTCTCGATACCCTTATCCCGCTCCATAACCAGAGGAATCTGCCCAAAGAGTGATGTAATCGTTTCTCGGGCTCTTGCCGGATTAGAGATAGATCGCATATGTCCGGGCGGGTGGGTGGAATTAAGTCCTAACCCTACCGCCTCAAGGCTCAAGGCCGGAAGTTTCCAAATTTGAAGATGGATTGTCGGACGTTGTCCAACGAAGTCCGGAACGATGCCCGACTTTTAAGTTCTGCTCGATCGAAGTCCGCCCCTCCGCGGAATCCGCATGGAGGGTGACATGGATAGTTTTCAATACAGAGATGAGTCGCCGATTGTTCCTCTACCATCGCAACGCAGGGTGACCCGGGAGAGTTAATCTCTCGATCGGTTTTAAGCCCAACTGATTGTAGTCTATAGTGACTCCTGATGCGGCGCGATCCAAGAGTTCGCCGATGACGAGAGCTCTATTGATCCAGCCGCCGCAAATTCCGAGCTGACGGAAGATTGCTTTGACGACTTGAGAAGTCATTGTTGGCGGGTGGCTCTGACAAAGTCATAAGAAACCACCTAGCCGATAGTTTGGCCGGCGGCCAAAGCCCTTTGATGTAAAATACCGCCTTTGAAGACGGGAGAAGGCATCCTTCCTATCGCGCATTTACATAGAGGAACTCTAATGAAAGCACCAATGTCGTGTGTCAAAACCGCGGATCTCGGTAGGGGGTCCCAATCGCGCCTAGGCGGATAGTAACAGGAGACAAGGGACACGATGGTTTACCCAGTTCGCCCTCTTGATGGAGGTAAAACCCACGCCCTACTTGATTAATATTGATGATGTGTATTACAAGAGTGGATCTACCACGAGATCAAGGAGGCTAAACCCCAGAAGCTAGCCTATGGTATGATTGTTGTAATGGAGGTTATGTCCCACGGATTAAAGCCCTCCGGCTTATATAGACACCGAGAGGGCTAGGGTTACACAGAGTCGGTTACAATGGTAGGAGATCTACATATCCGTGACGCCAAGCTTCCCTTCCACGCCAAGGAAAGTCCCATCCTGACACGGACGGAAGTCTTCAATCTTGTATTCGTAGTCTTGGAGTCCCATGGACGATGATAGTCCGCTGTCCGGACACCCCTCAGTCCAGACTCGAGTAACATTTGCTCGATGCCTTGGCCTCTATGCTTGCCCCTTTGCAAATCAAGGGGAAACAAGGACATCAGATAGGCCGGCGCCGCCGGCGCCCGCCGTGGTCTCGGGATTGTCATGGCTTGCGCCACGGCTCTCGTGAGGTGCCGCTGTTTTGATCTTTCCACCTCCTCACGAAGCTCCGCCTGGATGAGGCTGCTCCCCGAGAAGCTTCTCGCCGCCCACCATGAGGTTTGGCCTCGCGAGGGTCTTGAGCTTGAGCCGATGAAGCTGGCTGCACTGGCCCCCACTTGAGCCACGCCACAGCTATTAAGTGCAAGTCTCGGGGACCGCTGCTCCCGTTAACGCCGATGTGCATGACCATTTAGGTCGGGCTTTTCCTCCGGTTGTCGTTGTCGCCGCTACACCCCTCCACCTCCACCTCCACCACCTACACCCCCGGTACCCACATTTCACATTGCGCCGACGGCGACCGGACCTTGCATGAGGCCGTACGTGAAGGCAGAGATTTGCAAACCTTATTGGGAGATGGGCATGTCGCTGCCATGGGCCAATGTGCACCTCCCAATAACTGGCATCTCTCCGTTGATCGGGAGCCTATCCCACCGATCAAGGTGAGCAGTCGTGCCCGACACAAGGAGATCGCCCGCTGCCACGCCCACTTGTCGCCGGACCTCATCAATGACTGGAGGTACACCGTGGACTCCCCTGAGTGGGACACCCGGATGCGCGACGAGCACAATCTATGCCGATAATCGTTTTTGTCGCGGTTTTCGAGTCGGTTCGTCACAGGCGCCCGCTAGCCTCCCCAGCCATGTAGACGTAGGCTGGTCCGCATACCGATGCCGACACCATCCTCGTAGCCTTCCCCGCCACCGCCCGCTCTGATGACAGCCGAGGAGGAGGAGGAGCTGGTGAGACGGGTCATTGAGGACTCCCTCCACACCCACAACGAGGCCCAATGGCAGGGACTCGAATACATGATATCCCTCTCCGCGGCCGGCGATGTCGCCACCCCGGAGTTCGACGTCGTGATGAAGGAGGACACCATGGAGGACGTGCAACAACGGGAGGAGGAGGAGCATGTCGGTGTCAAAACCGGCAGATCTCGGGTAGGGGGGCCCAAGCTGTATGTCTAAGGACTAATGGTAACTATGAAAAAGGACACAAGAGTTTACCTGTGTTCGGCTCTCTTATTGGAGGTAAAACCCTACCTCGCTTGATTATATTCGAAGGGTATAGGGGTTACAAGAGTTGATCTACCACTAGATCGCGGTTGGCTAACCCTAGATTAGTTATCCTAGCAATGTTGTGTTCTCGCCCGATCTAACCTCTCGGGTTTATATAAACACCGGAGGGGCTTAGGGTTGTACAAAGCCAGTTTTACGTAAAGGAAATAACATATCCATACACCTATACTTGCCATCCACGCACACGAGAGTCCCCACCGACACTGCAGAGGTGACTCTTCGGGCTTTGTTTCTTGACGCCCATCAGTCCCACTCCATATTCAATAGACCGGCACCGAGGACCCTAGTCCAGACTCCCACAAGAGTCTCCTAACCATTCTTCAATGATGATGTGTTCAACATGCATTGTCTTCGGTTTGCAAGGCGGGTTCCTTGAATAGTACACATCGGCTTTTCTTGTAAAAGAATTGTATCCGGCTTTTCATAATGAACACAACCCTTAGCCACGGCGGATATAAAAAATAAGAATGGTGTCTTTTATCGACAACTTTTTTTGTATGGGTTGCCGACTTGACCCTTCGATGTTTTGAATCGCTTTTACACCTTCGCTTTATGTTTCGAGGCCCAGCCCCATTGGCCCGCCCCGTCAAAAAAAAACAAAGATCATGCCCACTTAATACGGGATTGCTCATCAATAGAATTTGGGTAATCTAGCCGCTTATGGCACACTTTCATTGGGAATAGGCGCAGCTTCAAGGCGCAAGTGGGGGACGGTTGGCATTTTTACCGCCATAAGAGGGCAATAGATTTCTTTTCCCGCCCACGCCTTCCAATCTCCTCTCGCCTTCCAATCTCCCATGCCTCAAAGACCCAAAAAGTCTCGCTTTTCTCACTACTCACTACCACCGCTTCCCACCATGGTCGGATCTGCCCGGAAGGCAGTGGGAGGCCTCCGCACACGGAGAAGGAGATAAAGATCTCTGGAGTGCGGGATACCTTGCCGCCAACATCGCCAAGCATGCCCCCCAAGGGTCAGGTTATTCCACTCCCGAGCCTATTTAACTGGTCATCTTCCTCCCTCATTTCTTAGAGGGCTAGGGTTTTCCACTCCACCCATTCGCCCGTCAGGACTCATGTTGTACTATGGGCTAGATTTCAACCATCTAGCCCCAAACTCTTTTCTTCACATCCCTGCGCTCATCGTCAGGTGAGGCTCTCCTCCGCATCCACTCCACACTTCGCCTATGGCTCAAGGTCTTCATTGTAGAAGAAGGTGGTCGACGGGCAACACGGGCTATGGTGGAGCTATGATCAGCAAGCTTCCTAACACCACGCCCCCAAGGGGGCCTTTTTGG
>JAHHZJ010004060.1:0-70001 GCA_021437245.1 Aegilops speltoides | reverse complement strand
AACTTGATGAGATAATCAGTATCTACTCCCTTATTGGAAAGTAGTTCATCACAAGAACCGGTTCTGTGACAACTACACCAATTAGTGAGGAAGCTAATGATATTGATCATGAAACTTCAGATCAAGTTTCTCTTGAACCTCGTGGGTCTACGAGTAAGATCCGCACAGTGGTATGGAAATCCTATTCGAAGTCATGTTACTTGACCATGATGAACCTACGAACTATGAGGAAGCGATGATGAGCCCAGATTCCATAAAATGGCTAGAGGCCATGAAATCGAGATAGGATCCATGTATGAAAACAAAGTATGGACTTTGGTTGACTTGCCCGATGATCGGCAAGCCATTGAGAATAAATGGATCTTTAAGAAGAAGACCGACGCTGATGGTAATGTTCTCGTCTACAAAGCTCGACTTGTTGCAAAAGGTTTTCGACAAGTTCAAGGGGTTGACTACGATGAGACTTTCTCACCAGTGGCGATGCTTAAGTCTGTCCGAATCAAGTTGGCTATTGCTACATTTCATGATTATGAAATTTGGCAAATGGATGTCAAGACTGCATTCTTGAATGGATTTCTAGAAGAAGAGTTGTATATGATGCAGCTGAAGGTTTTGTTGATCCAAAAGGTCTTGACAAAGTATGCAAGCTCCAGCGTTCCATTTATGGACTGGTGCAAGCATCTCGGAGTTGGAATAAGCGCTTTGACAAAGGTGATCAAAGCATATGGTTTTATCTGAGACTTTTGGAGAAGCTTTGTATTTACAAGAAAGTGAGTGGGAGCTCAGTAGCATTTCTAGTTTTATATGTTGATGACATATTATTAATTGGAAATGATATAGAATTTCTGGATAGCATAAAGGAATACTTGAATAAAAGTTTTTCAATGAAAGACCTCGGTGAAGCTGCTTACATATTGGGCATCAAGATCTATAGAGATAGATCAAGGCGCTTAATAGGACTTTCACAAAGCACATACCTTGACAAAATTTTGAAAAAGTTCAAAATGGATCGAGCAAAGAAAGGATTCTTGCACGTGCTACAAGGTGTGAAGTTGAGTCAAACTCAATGCCCGACCATAGCGAGAAGATAGAGAAAATGAAAGATGTTCCTATGCTTCAGCCATAGGCTCTATCATGTATGCAATGCTGTGTACCAGACTGACGTATGCTTAGCAATAAGCTTGGCAGGTAGGTACCAAAGTAATCGAGAGTAGATCATCGGACAGCGGTCAAGAACATCTGAAATACCGAAAAGGACTAAGGATATGTTTCTCGTATATGGAGGTGACAAAGAGCTAGTCGTAAATGGTTACGTCGATGCAAGCTTTGACACTGATCCGGACGATTCTAAATCGCAAACCGGATACATATTTATATTAAACGGTGGAGCTGTAAGTTGGTGCAGCTCTAAACAAAGCGTCGTAGCGGGATCTACATGTGAAGCGGAGTACATAGCTGCTTCTGAAGCAGCAAATGAAGGAGTCTGGATGAAGGAGTTCATTACTGATCTAGGTGTCATACCTAGTGCATCGGGACCAATGAAGATCTTCTGTGACAATACTGGTGCTATTGCCTTGCAAAGGAATCCAGATTTCACAAGAGGACCAAGCACATCAAGAGACGCTTCAATTCCATTCGGGACCAAGTCCAAGTGGGAGACATAGAGATTTGCAAGATACATACGGATCAGAATGTTGCAGACCCGTTGACTAAGCCTCTCTCACGAGCAAAACATGATCAGCACCAAGACTCCATGGGTGTTAGAATCATTACTTGTGTAATCTAGATTATTGACTCTAGTGCAAGTGGGAGATGAAGGAAATATGCCCTAGAGGCAATAATAAAGTTATTATTTATTTCCTCATATCATGATAAATGTTTATTATTCATGCTAAAATTGTATTAACCGGAAACATGATACATGTGTGAATACATAGACAAACATATAGTCACTAGTGTGCCTCTACTTGACTAGCTCATTAATCAAAGATGGTTATGTTTCCTAACCATAGACATGTGTTGTCATTTGATTAATGGGATCACATCATTAGGAGAATGATGTGATTGACATGACCCATCCGTTAGCTTAGCACTTGATCGTTTAGTATTCTGCTATTGCTTCCTTCATGACTTATACATGTTCCTGTAACTATGAGAATTGTGTAACTCCCGTTCACCGGAGGAACACTTTGGGTACTACCAAACGTCATAACGTAACTGGGTGATTATAAAGGAGTACTACAGGTGTCTCCGAAGGTACATGTTGAGTTAGCATAATTCGAGATTAGGATTTGTCACTCCGATTGTCGGAGAGGTATCTCTGGGCCCTCTCGGTAATACTCATCACCTAAGCCTTGCAAGCATATAACTAATGAGTTAGTTATGAGATGACGTATTACGGAATGAGTAAAGAGACTTACCGGTAACGAGATTGAACTAGGTATTGGATACCGACGATCAAATCTCGGGTAAGTAACATACCGATGACAAAGGGAACAACGTATGTTGTTATGCGGTTTGACCGATAAAGATCTTCGTAGAATATGTAGGAACCAATATGGGCATCCAGGTCCCGCTATTGGTTATTGACGAAGACAGTCTCGATCATGTCTACATCGTTCTCGAACCGTAGGGTCCGCACGCTTAAGGTTTCGATGACAATTATATTATGAGTTTATGTATTTTGATGTACCGAAGTTTGTTCGGAGTCCCGGATATGATTACGGACATGACGAGGAGTCTCGAAATGGTCGAGACATAAAGATTGATATATTGGACGGATATATTTGGACACCGGAAAGGTTACGGAAGAGTTTGGGAATATACCGGAGCTCCGGGAGGTTACCGGAACCCCCCGGGAAGTATATGGGCCTTATTGGGTCCATGTAGGAGGAAGGGAGAAGGAGCAAGGGAGAGGGGGCGCGCCCCCCCAAGCCCAATCCGAATTGGGGAGGGGGCCCGGCCCCCCCTTTCCTTTCTCCTTCCCCCTCTTCCTTTCCTACTACTAGTACTCCTTCCTACTACTAGTACTCCTTCCTTCTCCCTCCAAATAAGATTAGGAAAAAGAGGGGAAACCTACTTGGAGTAGGTTTCCTCCTCCTATGGCGCCCCTCCTTGGGCCGCCACCTCCTCCCTCCCTCCTTTATATACGGGGTAAGGGGCACCCTAGGACACACAAGTTGATCATTGATCGTTCCTTAGCCGTGTCGCGGTGCCCCCTCCACGATATTACACCTTGGTCATATTGTAGCGGTGCTTAGGCGAAGCCTGCAATGGAGAACATCAAGATCGTCCACCACGCCGTCGTCTTGTGGAACTCCCCTCGGGCCTCTCTTGGATTGGAGATCGAGGTGCGTCATCGAGCTGTCTGCGTGTCAAGAACTCGAGAGGTGCGAGTAACGGTGCTTGGATCGGTCGGACCGGGAGGACGTACGACTACTTCCTCTACGCTGTGTCAACGCTTCCGCTTCGGTCTACGAGGGTACGTAGACAACACTCTCCCCTCGTTGCTATATCATCACCATGATCTTGCGTGTGCGTAGGAAAATTTTGAAATTACTATGTTCGCCAACACTACCGACACAGGGCTTCGCCTAAGCACCGCTACAATATTATCGAGGAGGACTATGGTGGAGGGGGGCACCACACACGGCTAAGAGATCAATGATGAATTGTTGTGTCTATGGGGTGCCCCTCCCCCGTATATAAAGGAGTGGACGAGGGGGATGGCCAAGGGGAGGAGGCACGCCCAAGGGGGGGGAGTCCTACTCCCACCGGGAGTAGGACTCCTCCCTTTCCTATTTGGAGAGGAAGAGGGAAGGAAGAGGAAGGAGGGAGGAAGGAAAAGGGGGGGGGGCCCTCCCAATTCGGATTGGGCTTGGGGGAGGGAGGGGGGCGCCCCCTCCCTTGCTCCTTTCCCCTCCTTACCACTAAAGCCCATTAAGGCCCATATACCTCCCAGGGGGTTCCGATAACCTCCCGGAGCTCCGGTATTGTCCCAATCTCACCCGGAACCTTTCCGGTGTCCAAATATAGTCGTCCAATATATCGATCTTCATGTCTCGATCATTTCAAGAATCCTCGTCATGTTCGAAACCACATCCGAGACTCCGAACAACCTTCGGTACATCAAATCACATAAACTCATAATATAACTATCATCTAACTTTAAGCGTGCGGACCCTACGGGTTCGAGAACTATGTAGACATTGAAGGAAATATGCCCTAGAGGCAATAATAAAGTTATTATTTATTTCCTCATATCATGATAAATGTTTATTATTCATGCTAGAATTGTATTAACCGGAAACATGATACATGTGTGAATACATAGACAAACATATAGTCACTAGTGTGCCTCTACTTGACTAGCTCATTAATCAAAGATGGTTATGTTTCCTAACCATAGACATGTGTTGTCATTTGATTAATGGGATCACATCATTAGGAGAATGATGTGATTGACATGACCCATCACGTAAGCTTAGCACTTGATCGTTTAGTATTCTGCTATTGCTTCCTTCATGACTTATACATGTTCTGTAACTATGAGAATTGTGTAACTCCGTTTACGGAGGAACACTTTGGGTACTACCAAACGTCACAACGTGAATCGGGTGATTATAAAGGAGTACTACAGGTGTCTCCGAAGGTACATGTTGAGTTAGCATAATTCGAGATTAGGATTTGTCACTCCGATTGTCGGAGAGGTATCTCTGGGCCCTCTCGGTAATACTCATCACCTAAGCCTTGCAAGCATATAGCTAATGAGTTAGTTATGAGATGACGTATTACGGAACGAGTAAAGAGACTTACCGGTAACGATATTGAACTAGGTATTGGATACCGACGATCAAATCTCGGGTAAGTAACATACCGATGACAAAGGGAACAACGTATGTTGTTATGCGGTTTGACCGATAAAGATCTTCGTAGAATATGTAGGAACCAATATGGGCATCCAGGTCCCGCTATTGGTTATTGACCAGAGACAGGTCTCAGTCATGTCTACATCGTTCTTGAACCGTAGGGTCCTCACGCTTAAGGTTTCGTTGACAATTATATTATGAGTTTATGTATTTTGATGTACCGAAGTTTGTTCGAGTCCGGATATGATCACGGACATGACGAGGAGTCTCGAAATGGTCGAGACATAAAGATTGATATATTGGACGGATATATTTGGACACCGGAAAGGTTCCGGAAGAGTTTGGGAATATACTGGAGCTCGGGAGGTTACCGAACCCCGGGAAGTATATGGGCCTTATTGGGCCCATGTAGGAGGAAGGAGAAGGAGCAGGAGGGCGCCCCAAGCCCAATCTGAATTGGGGAGGGGGCCCCCCCTTCCTTTCTCCTTCCCCTCTTCCTTTCCTACTACTAGTACTCCTTCCTACTACTAGTACTCCTTCCTTCTCCCTCCAAATAAGATTAGGAAAAAGAGGGGAAACCTACTTGGAGTAGGTTTCCTCCTCCTATGGCGCACCCCCTCCTTGGGCCGGCCACCTCCTCCCTCCCTCCTTTATACACGGGGGTAGGGGGGCACCCTAGAACACAAGTTGATCATTGATCGTTCCTTAGCCGTGTGCGGTGCCCCCCTCCACGATATTACACCTCGGTCATATTGTAGCGGTGCTTAGGCGAAGCCCTGCAACTGGAGAACATCAAGATCGTCACCACGCCGTCGTGCTAACGGAACTCCCCCTCGGAGCCTCTACTGGATTGGAGATCGAGGGTGTGTCATCGAGCTGTACGCGTGTCAAGAACTCGGAGGTGCCGGAGTAACGGTGCTTGGATCGGTCGGACCGGGAGGACGTACGACTACTTCCTCTATGCTGTGTCAACGCTTCCGTTTCGGTCTACGAGGGTACGTAGACAACACTCTCCCCTCGTTGCTATATCATCACCATGATCTTGCGTGTGCGTAGGAAAATTTTGAAATTACTACGTTCCCCAACAGTAGCATCCGAGCCTAGGTTTTTATGGTTTGATGTTATTTGCACGAGTAGAACACAAGTGTGTTGTGGGCGATATAAGTCATACTGCTTACCAGCATGTCATACTTTGGTTCAGCGGTATTGTTGGATGAAGCGGCCCGGACCGACATTACGCGTACGCCTACGCGAGACTGGTTTTACCGCCGTGCTTTGCACACAGGTGACTAGCGGGTGTCAGTTTCTCCAACTTTAGTTGAACCGAGTGTGGCTAAGCCCGGTCCTTGCGAAGGTTAAAACAGCATCAAGTTGACAAACTATCGTTGTGGTTTTGATGCGTAGGTGAGATTGGTTCTTGCTTAAGCCCGTAGCAGCCACGGAAAATTTGCAACAAAGTAGAGGACGTCTAACTTGTTTTTGCAGGGCATGTTGTGATGTGATATGGCCAAGACGTGATGCTATATCTTATTGTATGATATGATCATGTTTTGTAACGGAAGTTATCGGCAACTGGCAGGAGCCATATGGTGGTCGCTTTATTGTATGAAATGCAAACGCCCTGTAATTGCTTTACTTTATCACTAAGCGGTAGCGATAGTCGTAGAAGCAATAGATGGCGTAATGACAACGATGCTATGATGGAGATCAAGGTGTCGCGCCGGTGACGATGGTGATCACGACGGTGCTTCGAAGATGGAGATCACAAGCACAAGATGATGATGGCCATATCATATCACTTATATTGATTGCACGTGATGTTTATCCTTTATGCATCTTATCTTGCTTTGATTGACGGTAGCATTTTAAGATGATCTCTCACTAATTATCAAGAAGTGTTCTCCCTGAGTATGCACCGTTGCGAAAGTTCTTCGTGGTGAGACACCTCGTGATGATCGGGTGTGATAGGCTCTACGTTCAAATACAACGGGTGCAAAACAGTTGCACACGCGGAATTATCAGGTTATACTTGACGAGCCTAGCATATACAGATATGGCCTCGGAACACGGAGACCGAAAGGTCGAGCGTGAATCATATAGTAGATATGATCAACATAGAGATGTTCACCATTGAAACTACTCCATCTCACGTGATGATCGGACATGGTTTAGTTGATTTGGATCACGTGATCACTTAGATGACTAGAGATGTGTCTGCCTAAGTGGGAGTTCTTTAGTAATATGATTAATTGAACTTAACTTTATCATGAACTTAGTACCGATAGTATTTTGCTTGTCTATGTTTGTTTGTAGATAGATGGCTCGTCTTTGTTGTTCCGTTGAATTTTAATGCGTTCCTTGAGAAAGCAAAGTTGAAAGATGATGGTAGCAATTACATGGATCGGGTCCGTAACTCGAGGATTATCCTCATTGCTGCCTGCAGAAGAGTTACGCCTGGAAGCACCGCTGGGTGCGAACTGCTTCTGATGCAACCGACGACGTTAAGAACGTCTGGCGAGCAAAGCTGATGACTACTCTATAGTTCGATGTGCCATGCTTTACGGCTTAGAACCGGTCTTCAACGACGTTTTGAGCGTCATGGAGCATATGAGATGTTCCAGAGTTGAAGTTAATATTTCAAGCAAATGCCCGGATTAAGAGATATGAAGTCTCCAATAAGTTCTACAACCGCAAGATGGAGGAGAACAGTTACACGGTGAGCATATACTCAAAATGTGCGGGTATAATAATCACTTGATTCAACCGGGAGTTAATCTTCCGGATGATAGCGTCATTGACAGAATTCTCCAATCACGCCACCAAGCTACAAGAGCTTTGTGATGAACTATAATATGCAAGGGATGAACAAGACTATTCCCGAGCTCTTCGCGATCTTTGAAAGCATGGAGGTAGAAATCAAAAAGGAGCATCAAGTGTTGATGGTCAACAAGACCACTAGGTTTCAAGAAAAGGGCAAAGGGAAGAAGAAGGAACTTCAAAAGAACAGCAAACAAGTTGCTGCTCAAGAGAAGAAACCCAAGTCTGGACCTAAGCACAAATCGAGTGCTTCTCTTGCAAGCGGTGACACCTTTGAAGCGGAACTGCCCCAAGTATTTGGCGGATAAGAAGGATGGCAAAGTGAACAAAGGTATATGTGATATACATGTTATTGATGTGTACCTTACTAATGCTCACAGAGCACTGGGTATTTGATCTTGGTTCTGTTGCTAACATTTGCAACTCAAAGCAGGGACTACGGATTAGCGAAGATTAGCTAAGGACGAGGTGACGATCTTGGCGTGGGAAATGGTTCCAAAGTCGATGTGATCGCGGTCGACACGCTACCTCTACATCTACCATCGGGATTAGTTTTAGACCTGAATAATTGTTATTTGGTGCTGCGTTGAGCATGAACATTATATCTGGATCTTGTTTGATGCGAGACGGTTATTCATTTAAATCGAGAGAATAATGGTTGTTCTATTTATATGAGTAATATCTTTTATGGTCATGCACCCTTAAAGAGTGGTCTATTTTATTGAATCTCGATAGTAGTGATACACATATTCATAATGTTGAAGCCAAAAGATGCAGAGTTGATAATGATAGTGCAACATATTTGTGGCACTTGCCGTTTAGGTCATATCGGTGTAAAACGCATGAAGAAACTCCATCTTGATGGAGTTCGGAATCACTTGATTATGAATCACTTGGTACTTGCGAACCGTGCCTCATGGGCAAGATGACCAAAACACCGTTCTCGGATCTATGGAGAGAGCAACAGATTTGTTGGAAATCATACATACTGATGTATGTGGCCCGATGAATGTTGAGGCTCGTGGCGGATATCGTTATTTTCTCACCTTCACAGATGATTTGAGCAGATATGGGTATATCTACTTGATGAAGCACAAGTCGAAACATTTGAAAAGTTCAAAGAATTTCAGAGTGAAGTAGAAAATCATCGTAACAAGAAAATAAAGTTTCTACGATCTGATCGTGGAGGAGAATATTTGAGTTACGAGTTTGGTTTACATTTGAAACAATGTGGAATAGTTTAGCAACTCACGCCACCGAACACCACAACGAAATGGTGTGTCCGAGCGTCGTGTCGTACTTTACTTGATATGGTGCGATCTATGATGTCTCTTACTGATTTACCGCTATCGTTTTGGGGTTATGCTTTAGAGACGGCGCATTCACGTTAAATAGGGCACCATCAAAATCCGTTGAGACGACGCCTTATGAACTGTGGTTTGGCAAGAAACCAAAGTTGTCGTTTCTCAAAGTTTGGGGCTGCGATGCTTATGTGAAGAAACTTCAACCAGATAAGCTCGAACCCAAATCGAGAAATGTGTCTTCATAGGATACCCAAAGGAGACTATTGGGTACACCTTCTATCACAGATCCGAGGGCAAGATTTTCGTTGCTAAATTCGGATCCTTTCTAGAGAAGGAATTTCTCTCGAAAGAAGTGAGTGGGAGGAAAGTAGAACTTGATGAGATAATCAGTATCTACTCCCTTATTGGAAAGTAGTTCATCACAAGAACCGGTTCTGTGACAACTACACCAATTAGTGAGGAAGCTAATGATATTGATCATGAAACTTGAGATCAAGTTTCTCTTGAACCTCGTGGGTCTACGAGTAAGATCCGCACAGTGAGTGGTACGGAAATCCTATTCTGGAAGTCATGTTACTTGACCATGATGAACCTACGAACTATGAGGAAGCGATGATGAGCCTAGATTCCGCAAAATGGCTAGAAGCCATGAAATCTGAGATAGGATCCATGTCTGAGAACAAAGTATGGACTTTGGTTGACTTGCCCGATGATCGGCAAGCCATTGAGAATAAATGGATCTTTGAGAAGAAGACTGACGCTGATGGTAATGTTACTATCTACAAAGCTCGACTTGTTGCAAAAGGTTTTCGACAAGTTCAAGGGGTTGACTACGATGAGACTTTCTCACCCGTAGCGATGCTTAAGTCTGTCCGAATCATGTTGGCTATTGCTGCATTTCATGATTATGAAATTTGGCAAATGGATGTCAAGACTGCATTCCTGAATGGATTTCTAGAAGAAGAGTTGTATATGATGCAGCCTGAAGGTTTTGTTGATCCAAAAGGTGCTGACAAAGTATGCAAGCTCCAGCGTTCCATTTATGGACTGGTGCAAGCATCTCGGAGTTGGAATAAACGCTTTGACAGTGTGATCAAAGCATATGGTTTTATCTGAGACTTTTGGAGAAGCTCAGTATTTACAAGAAAGTGAGTGGGAGCTCTATAGCATTTCTAGTTTTATATGTTGATGACATATTATTAATTGGAAATGATATAGAATTTCTGGATAGCATAAAGGGATAATTGAATAAAAGTTTTTCAATGAAAGACCTCGGTGAAGCTGCTTACATATTGGGCATCAAGATCTATAGAGATAGATCAAGACGCTTAATAGGACTTTCACAAAGCACATACCTTGACAAAATTTTGAAAAAGTTCAAAATGGATCAGGCAAAGAAAGGATTCTTGCCTGTGCTACAAGGTGTGAAGTTGAGTCAAACTCAATGAACGACCACAACAGAAGATAGAGAGAAAATGAAAGATGTTCCCTATGCTTCATCCATAGGCTCTATCATGTATGCAATGTTGTGTACCAGACCTGACGTATGCTTAGCAATAAGCTTGGCGGTAGGTACCAAAGTAATCCAGAGTGGATCATCGGACAACGGTCAAGAACATCCTGAAATACCTAAAAGGACTAAGGATATGTTTCTCGATATGGAGGTGACAAAGAGCTAGTCGTAAATGGTTACGTCGATGCAAGCTTTGACATCGATCCGGACGATTCTAAATCGCAAACCGGATCGTATTTATATTAAACGGTGGAGCTGTAAGTTGGTGCAGTTCTAAACAAAGCGTCGTGGCGGGATCTACATGTGAAGCGGAGTACATAGCTGCTTCAAGCAGCAAATGAAGGAGTCGGATGAAAGAGTTCATTACCGATCTAGGTGTCATACCTAGTGCATCGGGACCAATGAAGATCTTCGTGACAATCTCGTGCTATTGCCTTGGCAAAGGAATCCAGATTTCACAAGAGGACCAAGCACATCAAGAGACGCTTCAATTCCATTCGGGACCAAGTCCAAGTGGGAGACATAGAGATTTGCAAGATACATACGGATCTGAATGTTGCGCACCCGTTGACTAAGCCTCTCTCACGAGCAAAACATGATCAGCACCAAGACTCCATGGGTGTTAGAATCATTACTTGTGTAATCTAGATTATTGACTCTAGTGCAAGTGGGAGATGAAGGAAATATGCCCTAGAGGCAATAATAAAGTTATTATTTATTTCCTCATATCATGATAAATGTTTATTATTCATGCTAGAATTGTATTAACCGGAAACATGATACATGTGTGAATACATAGACAAACATATAGTCACTAGTGTGCCTCTACTTGACTAGCTCATTAATCAAAGATGGTTATGTTTCCTAACCATAGACATGTGTTGTCATTTGATTAATGGGATCACATCATTAGGAGAATGATGCGATTGACATGACCCATCCCGTTAGCTTAGCACTTGATCGTTTAGTATTCTGCTATTGCTTCCTTCATGACTTATACATGTTCCTGTAACTATGAGAATTGTGTAACTCCCGTTTACAGGAGGAACACTTTGGGTACTACCAAACGTCACAACGTAACTGGGTGATTATAACGGAGTACTACAGGTGTCTCCGAAGGTACATGTTGAGTTAGCATAATTCGAGATTAGGATTTGTCACTCCGATTGTCGGAGAGGTATCTATGGGCCCTCTCGGTAATACTCATCACCTAAGCCTTGCAAGCATATAACTAATGAGTTAGTTATGAGATGACGATTCGAACGAGTAAAGAGACTTACCGGTAACGAGATTGAACTAGGTATTGGATACCGACGATCAAATCTCGGGTAAGTAACATACCGATGACAAAGGGAACAATGTATGTTGTTATGCGGTTTGACCGATAAAGATCTTCGTAGAATATGTAGGAACCAATATGGGCATCCAGGTCCCGCTATTGGTTATTGACCGAGACAGTCTCGATCATGTCTACATCGTTCTCGAACCGTAGGGTCCGCACGCTTAAGGTTTCGATGACAATTATATTATGAGTTTATGTATTTTGATGTACCGAAGTTTGTTCGGAGTCCCGGATATGATCACGGACATGACGAGGAGTCTCGAAATGGTCGAGACATAAAGATTGATATATTGGATGGATATATTTGGACACCGGAAAGGTTCCGGAAGAGTTTGGGAATATACCGGAGCTCCGGGAGGTTACCGGAACCCCCCGGGAAGTATATGGGCCTTATTGGGCCCATGTAGGAGGAAGGGAGAAGGAACAAGGGAGGGGGGCGCGCCCCCCAAGCCCAATCCGAATTGGGGAGGGGCACCGGACCCCCCTTTCCTTTCTCCTTCCCCCTCTTCCTTTCCTACTACTAGTACTCCTTCCTACTACTAGTACTCCTTCCTTCTCCCTCCAAATAAAATTAGGAAAAAGAGGGGAAACCTACTTGGAGTAGGTTTCCTCCTCCTATGACGCGCCCCCTCCTTGGGTCGGCCACCTCCTCCCTCCCTCCTTTATATACGGGGGTAGGGGGGCACCCTAGAACACAAGTTGATCTTTGATCGTTCCTTAGCCGTGTGCGGTGCCCCCCTCCACGATATTACACCTCGGTCATATTGTAGAGGTGCTTAGGCGAAGCCCTGCAACTGGAGAACATCAAGATCGTCACCACGCCGTCGTGCTGACGGAACTCCCCCTCGGAGCCTCTACTGGATTGGAGATCGAGGGTGCGTCATCGAGAGTTACGCGTGTCAAGAACTCGGAGGTGCCGGAGTAACGGTGCTTGGATCGGTCGGACCGGGAGGACGTACGACTACTTCCTCTACGCTGTGTCAATGCTTCCGCTTCGGTCTACAAATGGTACGTAGACAACACTCTCCCTCGTTGCTATATCATCACCATGATCTTGCGTGTGCGTAGGAAAATTTTGAAATTACTACGTTCCCCAACAGACATGACCGAGACACGTCTCCGGTCAATAACCAATAGCGGAACCTGGATGCTCATATTGGCTCCTACATATTCTACGAAGATCTTTATCGGTCAAACTTCATAACAACATACGTTGTTCCCTTTGTCATCGGTATGTTACTTGCCCAAGATTCGATCGTCGGTATCTCAATACCTAGTTCAATCTCGTTACCGGCAAGTCTCTTTACTCGTTACATAATCCATCGTTCCGTAACCAACTCATTAGCTACATTGCTTGCAAGGCTTATAGTGATGTGCATTACCGAGAGGGCCTAGAGATACCTCTCCGACAATCGGAGTGACAAATCCTAATCTCGAAATACGTCAACTCAACAAGTACCTTTGGAGACACCTGTAGAGCACCTTTATAATCACCCGATTCGCCAGTGACGCTTGGTAGCACACAAAGTGTTCCTCCGTAATCGGGAGTTACATAATCTCATAGTCATAGGAACATGTATAAGTCATGAAGAGAGCAATAGCAACATACTAAACGATCAAGTGCTAAGCTAATGGAATGGGTCAAGTAAATCACATCATTATCCTAATGATGTGATCCTGTTAATCAAATGACAACTCATGTCTATGGTTAGGAAACTTAACCATCTTTGATTCACGAGCTAGTCAAGTAGAGGCATACTAGTGACACTATGTTTGTCTATGTATTCACACATGTACTATGTTTCCGGGTAATACAATTCTAGCATGAATAATAAACATTTATCATGATATGAGGAAATAAATAATAACTTTACTATTGCCTCTAGGGCATATTTCCTTCAGGTTCTAGTGCCAATCTGGTACAGAAGAAAAACTTCCAGCCCCACAAGTTCAAGAACAAGGGCAAGTTTGATGGTAAAGCAAAGTTTGATGGGAAGAACAAGGCTGTGTAGCACACGAACTTCAAGAAGAATGACAAGAAGAAATGTGTCTGTCATGTGTGTGGGGATCCTGATCATTGGGCTCCTAGTTGCCCTAATCGCTATGACAAGCGTCATCCTGGGAAAGGCGGCAAGACCGCTAATGTTGTCATTGGAGACACTGACATGAAGTTCGTGTGCTGCACATGAAGGATGCTGGCTATTGTATATTTCTCACTATTTTTTCAGTATGTCATTCTCCTAATTGGTTGATTGACATGGGTGCTAATGTGCATGTATGCGGTGATATTTCCATGTTTTTATCTTATCAGACCGCCAGGACTTCAACCGTGCTGATGGGCAATGGTTCAAGTGCTTTTGTTCTTGGTGTTGGCACAGTCGATCTGAAGTTTACTTCGGGGAAGATCGTGCGGCTGAAGAACGCGCATTATGTCCCCTCCGTCAATAAAAATCTTGTTAGTGGATCTCTTCTGTGTAGAGATGGCTATAAGCTTGTCTTTGAGTCGAATAAATTTGTAATATCCAAGTATGGAACCTTTGTTGTTAAAGGCTATGAGTCAGGAGGCCTGTTTCGTTTATCCTTATTAACGGTTGCAATAAAGTTGTTAATCATGTTTGCAACAATAGTGAATCAAATGTGTGGCATTCACGTCTCCGTCATGTTAAGTTTGGTTGCATGTCGCGACTAGCAAAGTTAAACTTAATCCCTAGTTTCACCACTGTCAAGGGATCTAAGTGTCAAGTGTGTGTGCAAGCTAAGCAACCTCGCAAATCTCATGTGACTGCGGAAACGAGAAATCTTGCACCACTAGAGCTTATACATTCAGATCTTTGTGAAATGAATGGTGTTCTGACAAAAGGTGGAAAGAAATATTTCATGACGTTAATTGATGACTCCACTAGATACTGCCGTGTGTATCTTCTGAAATCTAAGGATGAGGCTTTGAAATTTTTCAAGATCTATAAAGCTGAAGTGGAAAACCAACTTGATCAGAAAATCAAGAGACTTAGGTCCGACCGTGGTGGAGAATATTTTTCCAATGAATTTGATGCCTTTTGTGCGGAACATGGTATAATCCATGAGAGGATGCCTCCCTATTCACCTCATCCAAATGGGGTGGCTGAAAGAAAGAACCATACTCTAACTGATTTGGTTAACACCATGTTAGACACATCGGGTCTTTCCAAGGCATGGTGGGGGGAGACGATATTGACTGCATGTCATGTCCTAAACCGAGTTCCCAGAAAGAACAAAGAGATAATTCCATTCGAGGAATGGGAGAATAAAATATTAAAGCTCTCTTATCTACGAACCTGGGGTTGTTTGGCGAAAGTCAATGTGCCAATTCCAAAGAAGCGCAAACTTGGACCAAAAACTGTGGATTGTGTTTTCCTAGGATATGCTTTCATAGCATTGGTTATAGATTCTTGGTTGTAAAATCTGAGGTACCTGACATGCATGTCGGTACAATCATGGAGTCGAATGATGCGACTTTCTTTGAAGATATCTTTCCCATGAAGGATATGGCTACCTCATCTAATCAGGAGATGCCTAGTTCATTGAATCAGGAACCAGTTACAATTACTGAACCTGCCATTTCGATGGAACACTTTGAAAATCCTGTGGAGGAGAACAATGAAGTTCCTACTAGGAGCAAGAGACAGAGGACCGCAAAGTCCTTTGGTGATGATTTTCTTGTCTATCTAATAGATGACACACCCAGTTCTATTTCAGAGGCCTATGAATCTGAAGATGCTGACTACTAGAAGGAAGCGGTCCGTAGTGAGATGGATTCCATCTTGACAAATGAAACTTGGGAGATAACTGATCGTCCTTATGGGTGCAAACCTATAGAATGCAAATGGGTATTCAAGAAGAAACTTAGGCCTGATGGTACTATTGAAAAGTACAAGGCTCGGCTCGTGACCAAGGGTTATACCCAAAAGGAAGGTGAAGACTTCTTTGATACTTACTCACCTGTGGCTCGACTAACCACTATTCGAGTACTACTTTCTCTAGCGGCCTCACATGGTCTTATCGTTCATCAAATGGATGTTAAGACTGCTTTCCTAAATGGAGAGTTGGATGAGGAAATTTACATGGAACAACCAGATGGGTTTGTAGTAGATGGTCAGGAAGGAAAATAGTGCAAGTTGCTGAAGTCTTTGTATGGACTTAAGCAAGCACCCAAGCAGTGGCACGAAAAGTTTGAAAGAACTTTAATAGCTGCAGGCTTTGTTGTAAACGAAACTGATAAATGTGTGTACTATCGTCATGGTGGGGGCGAGGGAGTTATCCTTTGCTTGTATGTTGATGACATACTGATTTTCTATCTGAAGGTTATTAAGGAGGTCAAGGATTTCCTATCTCGTTGCTTTGAGATGAAGGATTTAGGAGTGACTGATGTCATTCTGAACATCAAATTGTTGAGAGATGATGATGGTGGGATTACATTGCTTCAATCTCACTATGTGGAAAAAATCTTGAGTCGCTTTGCCACAAAGGATCGCAAGCCCTCTCCAACACCATATGATGCTAGTGTGTTGCTTCGAAAGAATCGAAGAATTGCTAGAGACCAATTGAAATATTTTCAGATTATTGGCTCGCTTATGTATTTAACCAGTGCTACAAGACCTGACATTTCTTTTGTTGTTAGCAAACTGAGCCGGTTTGTCTCAAAACCAGGAGATGTGCATTGGAAAGCTCTAGAGAGAGTTTTGCGATATTTGAAAGGCACTGCGAGTTATGGAATTCACTACACTGGGCACCCAAAGGTGCTTAAAGGGTATAGTGACTCAAACTGGATCTCGGATGCTGATGAGATAAAGGCCACGAGCAGATATGTATTCACTCATGGAGGTGGCGCTGTTTCTTGGAAGCCTTGCAAGCAAACCATTTTAAAAAGGTCAACAATGGAAGCAGAACTCACAGCACTAAATACAACTACGGTCGAAGCAGATTGGCTTCGTCGGCTCTTGAATGACTTGCCGGTTGTTGAGAAACCTGTACCGGATATCCTTATAAACTACGACAATGAAACGTAGTTTAATAGTAAGGACTCAATTTTAATCTAAATTTTAGTTCAAGAGTGTTTTGTGAAATTGTTTTACGGATCTATTCTGCCAGGCCGCATGTCATACTGTAAAGCGTCTACAAAACGTTATATGGGGAGATGTATATCGATTCTAAAGTACTCGATTATAAGGGATTTGCTAAATGCTCTAAAACAACCACACTACTCAAATACGTACATCCAAGCTCTCTCGAATCCCACGGTTTTTTCTCTACCCTAGCCACGGCCACGAGCCAGGTGACTAGGAAGGCGATCTTCTTCCACCGATCTCCACCAGCGAAGGCGTTGGCTCCCATCCCTCCGGCTGCTACTCCGGCGGCAAGAGGGAGGGGGGACCCTGTTGAAGGAAATATGCCCTAGAGGCAATAATAAAGTTATTATTTATTTCCTTATTTCATGATAAATGTTTACTATTCATGCTAGAATTGTATTAACAGGAAACATAATACATGTGTGAATACATAGACAAACATAGTGTCACTAGTATGCCTCTACTTGACTAGCTCGTTTATCAGAGATGGTTATGTTTCCTAGCCATGGACAAAAGAGTTGTCATTTGATTAACGGGTCACATCATTTAGGAGATTGATGTGATTGACTTGACCCATTCTGTTAGCCTAGCAGTTGATCGTTTAGTATGTTGCTATTGCTTTCTTCATGACATATACATGTTCCTCGTAACTATGAGATTATGCAACTCCGCTTACGGAGGAACACTTTGGGTACTACCAAATGTCACAACGAATCGGGTGATTATAAAGGAGTACTATAGGTGTCTTCAAGGTACATGTTGAGTTGGCGATTTCGAGATTAGGTTTTGTCACTCCAATTGTCGGAGAGGTATCTCTGGGCCCTCTCGGTAATGCACATCATTATAAGCCTTGCAAGCAATGTAACCAATGAGTTGGTTACGGATGATGCATTACGTAACGAGTAAAGAGACTTGCGGTGATGAGATTGAACTAGGTATTGGATACCGACGATCGAATCTCGGGCAAGTAACATACCGATGACAAAGGAACAACGATGTTGTTATGCGGTGTGACCGATAAAGATCTTCATAGAATATGTAGGAGCCAATATGGGCATCCAGGTCCCGCTATTGGTTATTGACCGAGAATAGTTCTAAGTCATGTCTACATAGTTCTCGAACCATAGGGTCCGCACGCTTAAGGTTTCGATGATGCTTATATTATGAGTTTATGAGTTTTGATGTACCGAAGGAGTTCGAGTCCCGGATGAGATCGGGGACATGACGAGGAGTCTCGAAATGGTCGATACGTAAAGATCGATATATTGGACGACTATATTCGAGTTCGGAAAGGTTCCGAGTGATTCGGTATTTTTCGAGTACCGAGAGTTACGGAATTCGCCGGGAGAAGTATTGGGCCTTATGGGCCATACGGGAAAGAGAGAGGGCTGCCTAGGGCAGGCAGCTACTTTTGCCCTAGTCCGAATTGACTGGGGAGGCCGCACCCCTCCTTCCTTCCCTTCTCTCTACTCCTAATACATGGAAGGTCTCCTAGTTGGACTAGGAAAGGGGAATCCTACTCCCGGGAGTAGGACTCCCTGTATGCCTCATAGTAGAGGGCCGCCCTCCCTCCTCCACTCCTTTATATACGGGGCAGGGGCACCCCATAGACACACAAGTTGATCATTGATCGTTCCTTAGCCGTGTGCGGTGCCCCCTCCACGATATTACACCTCGGTCATATTGTAGCGGTGCTTAGGCGGCTCTGCGACAGAGAACATCAAGATCGCCACCACGCCGTCGTCTTGACGGAACTCCCCTCGGCGCCTCTGCTGGATCGGAGATCGAGGGTGCGCCATCGAGCTGTACGCGTGTCAAGAACTCGGAGGTGCCGAGTAACGGTGCTTGGATCGGTTGAACCGGAGGACGACGACTACTTCCTCTATGCTGCGCCAACGCTTCCGCTCACGGTCTCACGAGGGCGTGGACATACACTCTCCCTCTCGCTACTATGCATCACCATGATCTTGCGTGTGCGTAGGAATTTTTTGAAATTACTACGCTCCCCAACAAAGGGCATCCGAGCCTAGGTTTTATGGTTTGATGTTATTTGCACGAGTAGAACACAAGTGAGTTGTGGGCGATATAAGTCATACTTGCTTACCAAAGATGTCATACTTTGGTTCGGCGGTATTGTTGGATGAAGCGGCCCGGACCGACATTGCGCGTACGCTTACGCGAGACTGGTTTTACCGCCGTGCTTTGGACACAGGTGACTAGCGGGTGTCTGTTTCTCCAACTTTAGTTGAACCGAGTGTGGCTACGCCCGGTCCTTGCGAAGGTTAAAACAGCATCAACTTGACAAACTATCATTGTGGTTTTGATGCGTAGGTGAGATTGGTTCTTGCTTAAGCCCGTAGCAGCCACGTAAAATTTGCAACAACAAAGTAGAGGACGTCTAACTTGTTTTTGCAGGGCATGTTGTGATGTGATATGGTCAAGACGTGATGCTATATTTTATTGTATGAGATGATCATGTTTTGTAACCGGTTATCGGCAATCGGCAGGAGCCATATGGTTGTCGCTTTATTGTATGAAATGCAACGCTCTGTAATTGCTTTACTTTATCACTAAGTGGTAGCGATAGTCGAGAAGCAATAGATGGCGAACGACAACGATGCTACGATGGAGATCAAGGTGTCGCGCGGTGACGATGATGATCACGACGGTGCTTTTGAGATGGAGATCACAAGCACAAGATGATGATGGCCATATCATATCACTTATATTGATTGCATGTGATGTTTATCCTTTATGCATCTTATCTTGCTTTGATTGACGGTAGCATTTTAAGATGATCTCTCACTAAAATTATCAAGAAGTGTTCTCCCTGAGTATGCACCGTTGCCAAAGTTCGTCGTGCCCAGACACCATGTGATGATCGGGTGTGATAAGCTCTACGTCCATCTACAACGGGTGCAAGCCAATTTTGCACACGCGGAATACTCGGGTTAAACTTGACGAGCCTAGCATATGCAGATATGGCCTCGAAACACGGAGACCGAAAGGTCGAGCGTGAATCATATAGTAGATATGATCAACATAATGATGTTCACCATTGAAAACTACTCCATCTCACGTGATGATCGGTTATGGTTTAGTTCATTTGGATCACGTGATCACTTAGATGACTAGAGAGATGTCTGTCTAAGTGGGAGTTCTTAAGTAATATGATTAATTGAACTTTAATTTATCATGAACTTAGTCCTAGTAGTATTTTGCAAATTATGTTGTAGATCAATAGCTCGCGTTGTTACTTTCATATGTTTATTTTGATATGTTCCTAGAGAATACTGTGTTGAAAGATGTTAGTAGCAATGTTGCGGATTTGATCCGTGATCTGAGGTTAATCCTCATTGCTGCACAGAAAAATTATGTCCTTGATGCACCGCTAGGTGACAGACCTATTGCAAGAGCAGATGTAGACGTTATGAACGTTTGGCTAGCTCAATATGATGACTACTTGATAGTTTAGTGCACCATGCTTAACGGCTTAGAATCAGGACTTCAAAGACGTTTTGAACGTCATGGACCATATGAGATGTTCCAGGAATTAAAGTTAATATTTCAAGCAAATACCCGAGTTGAGAGATATGAAGTCTCCAACAAGTTCTATAGCTAAAAGATGGAGGAGAATCGCTCAACTAGTGAGCATGTGCTCAGATTGTCTGGGTACTTCAATCGCTTGAATCAAGTGGGAGTTAATCTTCCGGATAAGATAGTGATTGACAGAATTCTCTAGTCACCATCACTAAGTTACTAGAACTTCGTGATGAACTATAGTATGCAAGGGATGACGAAAACGATTCCCGAGCTCTTCGTGATGTTGAAATCGACGAAGGTAGAAATCAAGAAAGGACCATCAAGTGTTGATGATTGACAAGACCACTAGTTTCAAGAGAAGGGCAAAGGGAAAGAAAGGGAACTTCAAGTGGAAAGACAAGCAAGTTGTCACTCCTGCGAAGAAGCCCAAAGCTGGACCATAGCCTGAAACTGAGTGTTTACACTTCAAAGGAAATGGTCACTGGAAGCGGAAATACCCCAAGTATCTGGTAGATAAGAAGGATGGCAAAGTGAACAAGGGTATGTTTGATATACAGATTATTGATGTGTGCCTTACTAGTGTTTATAGTAGCCCCTGAGTATTTGATACTTGTTCGGTTACTAAGATTAGTAACTCAAAACGGGAGTTGCAGATAAACAGAGACTAGTTAAGGGTGAAGTGACGATGTGTGTTGGAGATAGTTCCAAGATTGATATGATCATCATCGCACACTCCTTATACTTTCGGGATTAGTGTTAAGCCTAAATAAATGTTATTTGGTGTTTGCGTTGAGCATGAATATGATTGGATCATGTTTATTGCAATACAGTTATTCATTTAAAATCAGAGAATAATTGTTGTTCTGTTTACATGAATAAAACCTTCAATGGTCATACACCCAATAAAAATAGTTTGTTGGATCTCGTTCGTAGTGATACACATATTCATAATATTGAGGCCAAAAGATGCAAAGTTAATAATGATAGTGCAACTTATTTGTGGCACTGCCGTTTGGGTCATATCGGTGTAAAGCGCATGAAGAAACTCCATAAAGATGGATTTTCGAAATCACTTGGTTATGAATCATTTGATGCTTGCGAACCGTGCCTTTTGGGCAAGATGACTAAAACTCCGTTCTTCGGAACAATGGAACGAGCTGCCGAATTATTGGAAATAATACATACTGATGTATGCAGACCAATGAGTATGAAGGCTCGTGGCAAGTATCGTTATTGTCTGGCCTTCACAAGATGATTTGAGCAGATATGGGTATATCTACTTGATGAAACATAAGTATGAAATAGTTGAAAGGTTCAAAGAATTTTAGAGTGAAGTGGAAAATCATCGTAACAAGAAAATAAAGTTTCTGCGATCTGATCGCGGAGAGGAATATTTGAGTTACGAGTTTGGTCTTCAATTAAAACAATGTGGAATAGTTTCACAGCTCACGCCACCTGGAACACCACAACGTCATGGTGTGTCCGAATGTCGTAACCGCACTTTATTGAATATGGTGCGATCTATGATGTCTCTTACTGATTTACCAATATTGTTTTGGGGTTATGCATTAGAGATAGCTGCATTCACATTAAAAGGGCACCATCTAAATCCGTTGAGACGACAACATATGAACTGTGGTTTAGCAAGAAACCCAACTTGTCGTTTCTTAAAGTTTGGGGCTGCAATGCTTATGTGAAAAAGTTTCATCCTGATAAGCTCGAACCCAAATCGGAGAAGTGCGTCTTCATAGAATACCCAAAGGAAATAGTTGGGTACACCTTCTATCACAGATCCGAAGGCAAGATATTCGTTGCTAAAAATGGATCCTTTCTAGAGAAGGAGTTTCTCTCGAAAGAAGTGAGTGGGAGGAAAGTAGAGCTTGATAAGGTAATTTGTACCTTCTCCCGAATTGGAAAGTAGTTCATCACGGAAATCAGTTCCAGTGATTCCTACACCAATGAGTGAGGAAGCTAATGATGATGATCATGAAACTTCAGATCAAGTTACTACAAAACCTCGTAGGTCTTCCAAAGTACAGTCCGCACCAGAGTAGTACCGTAATAATGTTCTGGAAGTCATGTTACTAGACCATGATGAACCTACGAACTATGAGGAAGCGATGATGAGCCCAGATTCCGCGAAATGGCTGGAGGCCATGAAATCTGAGATAGGATCCATGTATGTGAAGGAAATATGCCCTATAGGCAATAATAAAGTTATATTTATTTCCTTATTTCATGATAAATGTTTATTTTTCATGCTAGAATTGTATTAACCGGAAACATAATACATGTGTGAATACATAGACAAACATAGTGTCACTAGTATGCCTCTACTTGACTAGCTCGTTTATCAGAGATGGTTATGTTTCCTAGCCATGGACAAAAGAGTTGTCATTTGATTAACGGGATCACATCATTAGGAGAATGATGTGATTGACTTGACCCATTCCGTTAGCTTAGCACTTGATCGCTTAGTATGTTGCTATTGCTTTCTTCATGACTTATACATGTTCTCAGAATTATGAGATTATGCAACTCCCATTTACCGAGGAACACTTTGTGTGCTACCAAACGTCACAACGAATCGGGTGATTATAAAGGTGCTCTCTGGTGTATCCGAAGGTACATGTTGGGTTGGCATAATTCGAGATTAGGATTTGTCACACCGATTGTCGGAGAGGTATCTCTGGCCCTCTCGGTAATACTCATCAACTAAGCCTTGCAAGCATGTAACTAATGAGTTAGTTATGAGATGACGACACGGAACGAGTAAAGAGACTTGCCAAGAATTGAGATTGAACTAGGTATTGATACCGACGATCAAATCTCGGCAAGTAACATACCGATGACAAAGGAACAAAGTATGTTGTTATGCGGTTTGACCGATAAAGATCTTCGAGAATATGTAGGAACCAATATGGGCATCCAGGTCCCTCTATTGGTTATTGACCGAGAATGGTTTTACGTCATGTCTACATAGTTCTCGAACCCGTAGGGTCCGGACGCTTAACGTTACGATGACAGTTATATTATGAGTTTATGTATTTTGATGAACCGAAGGTTGTTCGGAGTCCCGGATATGATTACGGACATGACGAGGAGTCTCGAAATGGTCGAGACATAAAGATTGATATATTGGACGGATATATTTGGACACCAAAAGTTTCGGAGAAGTTTGGAGCTCCGGAGGTTACCGAACCCCTGGAGGTATATGGGCCTTATTGGGCCCATGTAGGAGAAGGAGAAGGAGAAGGGAGGGGCGCGCCCAAAGCCCAATCCGACTGGGGAGGGGGCCGCCCCTTTCCTTCTCCTTCCCCTCTTCCTATTACTACTACTAGTACTACTTCCTAATACTAGTACTCTTTCCTTCCCTCCAAATAAGATAAGGAAAAAGAGGGAAACCTACTTGGAGTAGGTTTCCCCCTCATGGCGCGCCCCTAGGGCCGCCACCTCCTCCCTCCCTCCTTTATATACGGGGTAGGGGGCACCCTAGGACACACAAGTTGATCATTGATCGCCTTAGCCGTGTGCGGTGCCCCCTCCACGATATTACACCTCGATCATATTGTAGCGGTGCTTAGGCGAAGCCCTGCGACAGAGAACATCAAGATCGCCACCACGCCGTCGTCTTGATGTAACTCCCCATCGGAGCCCCTACTTTGGATTGGAGATCGAGGTGCGCCATCGAGCTGTCTGCGTGTCAAGAACTCGGAGGTGCCGAGTAACGGTGCTTGGATCGGTCGGACCGGGAGAACGTCGACAACTTCCTCTACGCTTGCGTCAACGCTTCCGCTTCGGTCTCACGAGGGCGTAGACAACACTCTCCCCTCGTTGCTATATCATCACCATGATCTTGCGTGTGCGTAGGAATTTTTTTTTGAAATTACTGCGTTCCCCAACAGTGGCATCCGAGCCTAGGTTTTTATGTGTTGATGTTATATGCACGAGTAGAACGCAAGTGAGTTGTGGACGATATAAGTCATACTGCCTACCAGCATGTCATACTTTGGTTCAGCGGTGTTGTTGGATGAAGCGGCCCGGACCGACATTACGCCAGACGCTTCGCGAGACTGGTTTTACCGCCGTGCTTTGCACACAGGTGACTAGCGGTGTCGGTTTCTCAACTTTAGTTGAACCGGTGTGGCTACGCCGGTCCTTGTGAAGGTTAAAACGAGTCTATTTGACAAACTATCGCTGTGGTTTTGATGCGAGGTAAGAACGGTTCTTGCTAAACCCGTAGCAGCCACGTAAAATTTGCAACAACAAAGTAGAGGACGCCTAACTTGTTTTTGCAGGCATGTTGTGATGTGATATGGTCAAGACGTGATGAGATATAAGTTATTGTATGAGATGATCATGTTTTGTTGAAGTTATCGGCAATCGGCGAAGCCCTATGGTTGTCTCTTTGTTGCATAAGATGCAAGTGCCAAATAATTGCTTTACTATATCACTATGCGATAGCAATAGTTGCAAGAGCAATAGTTGGCGAGACAACCATGTGATGACACATTGATATAGATCAAGATGATAAAGATCATGGTGTCGTGCCGGTGACGATAGAAATCATGACAGTACTTTGGAGATGGAGATCAAAGGCGCAGGATGATCATGGCCATATCATGTCACATATTTTGATTACATATGATGTTTATCTATTATACATCTTATTCTTGCTTTGATTGACAGTAGCATTTTAAGATGATCTCTCACTAAAATTATCAAGAAGTGTTCTCCCTGAGTATGCACCGTTGCCAAAGTTCGTCGTGCCCAGACACCACGTGATGATCGGGTGTGATAAGCTCTACGTCCATCTACAACGGGTGCAAGCCAGTTTTGCACACGCGGAATACTCAGGTTAAACTTGACGAGCCTAGCATATGCAGATATGGCCTCGGAACAAGGAGACCGAAAGGTCGAGCGTGAATCATATAGTAGATATGATCAACATAGTGATGTTCACCATTGAAAACTACTCCATCTCACGTGATGATCGGTTATGGTTTAGTTGATTTGGATCACGTGGTCAATTAGATGACTAGAGAGATGTCTGTCTAAGTGGGAGTTCTTAAGTAATATGATTAATTGAACTTAAATTTATCATGAACTTAGTCCTGGTAGTATTTTGCAAATTATGTTGTAAGATCAATAGCTTGCGTTGTTGCTTTCATATGTTGATTTTGATATGTTCCTAGAGAAAATTGTGTTGAAAGATGTTAGTAGCAATGATGCGGATTGGATCCGTGATTTGAGGTTTATGCTCATTGCTGCACAGAAGAATTATGTCCTTAATGCACCGCTAGGTGACAGACCTATTGCAGGAGCAGATGCAGACATTATGAACGTTTAGCTAAGCTCAATATGATGACTACTTGATAGTTTAGTGCACCATGCTTAACGGCTTAGAATCGGGACTTCAAAGACGTTTTGAACATCATGGACCATATGAGATGTTCCAGGAATTAAAGTTAATATTTCAAGCAAATACCCGAGTTGAGAGATATGAAGTCTCCAACAAGTTCTATAGCTAAAAGATGGAGGAGAATCGCTCAACTAGTGAGCATGTGCTCAGATTGTCTGGGTACTTCAATCGCTTGAATCAAGTGGCAGTTAATCTTCCATATAAGATAGTGATTGACAGAATTCTCTAGTCACCATCACTAAGTTACTAGAACTTCGTGATGAACTATAATATGCAAGGGATGACGAAAGTTATTCCTGAGCTCTTCGCGATGTTGTGATCGGCGAAGGTAGAAATCAAGAAAAGAGCATCAAGTGTTGATGGTTAACAAGATCACTAGTTTCAAGAAAAGGCAAAGGGAAAGAAGGGAACTTCAAGAAGAACGGCAAGCAAGTTGTTGCTCAAGTGAAGAAACCCAAGTCTGGTCCTAAGCCTGAGACTAAGTGCTTCTACTGCAAAGAGACTGGTCACTGGAAGAGGTACTACCCCAAGTGATTGGCGGATAAGTAGGATGGCAAAGTGAACATAAGTATATTTGATATAAATGTTATTGATGTGTACTTTACTAGTGTTTATAGTAGCCCGTAAGTATTTGATACTTGTTTGGTTGCTAAGATTAGTAACTCGAAACAGGAGTTACAGAATAAACAGAGACTAGTTGAAGGGAATGTGACGATGAGTGTTGGAAGTAGTTCCAAGATTGATATGATCATCATCGCACACTCCTTATACTTTCGGGATTAGTGTTAAACCTAAATAAATGTTATTTGGCGTTTGCGTTAAGCATGAATATGATTTGATCATGTTTATTGCAATACGGTTATTCATTTAAAATCAGAGAATAATTGTTATTCTGTTTACATGAATAAAACCTTCAATGGTCATACACCCAATGAAAATAGTTTGTTGGATCTCGATCGTAGTGATACACATATTCATAATGTTGAAGCCAAAAGATGCAGAGTTGATAATGATAGTGCAACATATTTATGGCACTGCCGTTTAGGTCATATTGGTGTAAAGCGCATGAAGAAACTCCATAAAGATGGATTTTCGGAATCACTTGGTTATGAATCATTTGATGCTTGCGAACCGTGCCTTTTGGGCAAGATGACTAAAACTCCGTTCTTCGGAACAATGGAACGAGCTACTAACTTGTTGGAAATAATACATACCGATGTATGCGATCCAATGAGTGTTGATGCTCGTGGCAAGTATCGTTATTTTCTGACCTTCACAAGATGATTTGAGCAGATATGGGTATATCTACTTGATAAAACATAAGTCTGAGATAGTTGAAAGGTTCAAAGAATTTCAGAGTGAAGTGGAAAAATCATCGTAACAAGAAAATAAAAGTTTCTGCGATCTGATCGCGGAGACGGATATTTGAGTTACGAGTTTGGTCTTCATATAAAACAATGTGGAATAGTTTCACAGTTCACGCCACCTGGAACACCACAATGTTATGGTGTGTCCGAACATCGTAACCGCACTTTATTGGATATGGTGCGATCTATGATGTCTCTTACTGATTTACCAATATTGTTTTGAGGTTATGCATTAGAGACAGCTGCATTCACATTAAAAGGGCACCATCTAAATCCGTTGAGATGACAACATATGAACTGTGGTTTAGCAAGAAACCCAAGTTGTCGTTTCTTAAAGTTTGGGGCTGCGATGCTTATGTGAAAAAGTTTCATCCTGATAAGCTCAAACCCAAATCGGAGAAGTGCGTCTTCATAGAATACCCGAAGGAAATAGTTGGGTACACCTTCTATCACAGATCCGAAGGCAAGATATTCGTTGCTAAAAATGGATCCTTTCTAGAGAAGGAGTTTCTCTTGAAAGAAGTGAGTGGGAGGAAAGTAGAGCTTGATAAGGTAATTTGTACCTTCTCCCGAATTGGAAAGTAGGTCATCACAGAAATCAGTTCCAGTGATTCCTTCACCAATTAGTGAGGAAGCTAATGATGATGATCATGAAACTTCAGATCAAGTTACTACAGAACCTCGTAGGTCTTCCAGAGTAAGATCCGCACCAGAGTGGTGTAGTAATCATGTTCTGGAAGTCATGTTACTAGACCATGATCAACCTACGAACTATGAGGAAGCGATGATGAGCCCAGATTCCGCGAAATGGCTCGAGGCCATAAAATCTAAGATATGATCCATGTATGAGAACAAAGTATGGACTTTGATTGACTTGCTCGATGATCAGCTAGCCATGTTAAATAAATGGATCTTCAAGAGGAAGACGGACAGTGATAGTAGTGTTACTATCCATTAAGCTCGACTTGTTGCAAAAGGTTTTCAACGAGTTCAAGGGGTTGAGTATGATGAGATTTTATCACTCGTATCGATGCTTAAGTCTGTCCGAATCATGTTAGCAATTGCCACATTTTATGAAATCTGGCAAATGGATGTCAAAACTGCATTCCTTAATGGATTTATTAAATAAGAGTTGTATATGATGCAACCAGAAAGTTTTTGTCAATCCTAAAGATGCTAACAAAGTGTGCAAGCTCCAGCAATCCATCAATGGACTGGTGCAAGCATCTCAGAGTTGGAATATACACTTTGATGAGTTGATCAAAGCATATGATTTAATACAGACTTTTGGAAAGGCCTGTATTTACAAGAAAGTGAGTGGGAGCACTACGGCATTTCTGATAAGTATATGTGAATGACATATTGTTGATCGGAAATAATGTAGAATTATTCTACAAAGCATAAAGGAGTGTTTGAAAGGAGTTCTTTAAAATAAAGACCTCAGTAAAAGCTACTTACATATTGAGCATCAAGATCTATTGAGATAGATCAAGACGCTTGATAAGATTTTCAATAAGTACATACCTTGGCAAGATTTTGAAATAGTTCAAAATGGGACAGTCAAAGAAAGAGTTCTTGCCTGTGTTGCAAAGGTATGAAATTGAGTAAGACTCAAATCCCGACCACAGCAGAAAATAGAAAGAGAATGAAAATCATTCCCTATGCCTCACCATAGGTTCTATAAAGTATGCTATGTCAGAACTGCACATATTGTATACCTTGCTCTGAGTTTGGCAAAGGAATACAATCTTGATCTAATAGTAGATCACTGGACAGCGGTCAAGAATATCCTTAGTAAGGACTAAGGAGATGTTTCTCGATTATGGAGGCGATAAAAGAGTTCGTTGTAAAAGTTACATCGGTGCAAACTTTTACACTGATCCAGATGGCTCTAAGTCTCAATCTGGATACATATTGAAAGTGGGAGCAATTAGCTAGAGTAGCTCCATGCAGAGCATTGTGGACATAGAATATTTGCAAAATACATACGGCTCTAAATGTGACAGACCCGTTGACTAAACTTCTCTCACGAACAAAACATGATCACACCTTAGTACTCTTTGGGTGTTAATCACATAGCGATGTGAACTAGATTATTGACTCTAGTAAACCCTTCGAGTGTTGGTCACATGACGATGTGAACTATGGGTGTTAATCATATACAGATATGAATATTGCTGTTAAATCACATGGCGATGTGAACTAGATTATAGACTCTAGTGCAAGTGGGAGACTGAAGGAAATATGCCCTAGAGGCAATAATAAAGTTATTATTTATTTCCTTATTTCATGATAAATGTTTATTATTCATGCTAGAATTGTATTAACCGGAAACATAATACATGTGTGAATACATAGACAAACATAGTGTCACTAGTATGCCTCTACTTGACTAGCTCGTTTATCAGAGATGGTTATGTTTCCTAGCCATGGACAAAAGAGTTGTCATTTGATTAACGGGATCAGATCATTAGGAGAATGATGTGATTGACTTGACCCATTCCGTTAGCTAAGCACTTGATCGTTTAGTATGTTGCTATTGCTTTCTTCATGACTTATACATGTTCCCGTAACTATGAGATTATGCAACTCCCATTTACCGGAGGAACACTTTGTGTGCTACCAAACGTCACAACGTAACTGGGTGATTATAAAGGTGCTCTACAGGTGTATCCGAAGGTACATGTTGGGTTGGCATAATTCGAGATTAGGATTTGTCACTCCGATTGTCGGAGAGGTATCTCTGGGCCCTCTCGGTAATACTCATCAACTAAGCCTTGTAAGCATGTAACTAATGAGTTAGTTATGAGATGACGTATTACGGAACGAGTAAAGAGACTTGCCAGTAACGAGATTGAACTAGGTATTGGATATCGATGATCAAATCTCGGGCAAGTAACATACCGATGACAAAGGGAACAAAGTATGTTGTTATGCGGTTTGACCGATAAAGATCTTCGTAGAATATGTAGGAACCAATATGGGCATCCAGGTCCCTCTATTGGTTATTGACCGAGAATGGTTTTAGGTCATGTCTACATAGTTCTCGAACCCGTAGGGTCCGCACGCTTAACTTTACGATGACAGTTATATTATGAGTTTATGTATTTTGATGAACCGAAGGTTGTTCGGAGTCCCGGATATGATTACGGACATGACGAGGAGTCTCGAAATGGTCGAGACATAAAGATTGATATATTGGACGGATATATTTGGACACCGGAAAGGTTTCGGAGAAGTTTGGAGCTCCGGAGGTTACTGAACCCCGGGAGGTATATGGGCCTTATTGGGCCCATGTAGGAGGAAGGAGAAGGAGCAAGGGGGCGCGCCCCAAGCCCAATCCGACTGGGGAGGGGGCCGCCCCCTTCCTTTCTCCTTCCCCTCTTCCTATTACTACTACTAGTACTACTTCCTAATACTAGTACTCTTTCCTTCCCTCCAAATAAGATAAGGAAAAGAGGGAAACCTACTTGGAGTAGGTTTCCCCCTCATGGCGCCCCTAGGGCCGCCACCTCCTCCTTCCCTCCTTTATATACGGGGTAGGGGGCACCCTAGGACACACAAGTTGATCATTGATCGCTCCTTAGCCGTGTCGGTGCCCCCTCCACGATATTACACCTCGATCATATTGTAGCGGTGCTTAGGCGAAGCCCTGCGACAGGAGAACATCAAGATCGTCACCACGCCGTCGTGCTGACGGAACTCCCCATCGGAGCCTCTACTAGATTGGAGATCGAGGGTGCGTCATCGAGCTGTACGCGTGTCAAGAACTCGGAGGTGCCGGAGTAACGGTGCTTGGATCGGTCGGACCGGGAGGACGTACGACTACTTCCTCTACGTTGCGTCAACGCTTCCACTTCGGTCTACGAGGGTACGTAGACAACACTCTCCCCTTGTTGCTATATCATCACCATGATCTTGCGTGTGCGTAGGATTTTTTTTTTGAAATTACTGCGTTCCATAACAGTATGAGAACAAAGTGTGGACTTAGGTGGACTTGCCCGATGATCGGCAAGACATAGAAAATAAATGGATCTTCAAGAGTAAGACGAACACTGATAGTAGTGTTACTATCCACTAAGCTCGACTTGTTGCAAAAGGTTTTCAACAAGTTCAAGGGGTTGAATACGATGAGATTTTCTCACTCGTATCGATGCTTAAGTCTGTCCAAATCATGTTAGCAATTGCCGCATTTTATGAAATCTGGCAAATGGATAAACAAAACTGCATTCTTTAATGGATTTATTAAAGAAGAGTTGTATATGATGCAACCAGAAGGTTTTGTCAATCCTAAAGATGTTAACAAAGTGTGCAAGCTCCAGCAATCCATCAATGGACTGGTGCAAGCATCTCAGGAGTTGGAATATACGCTTTGATGAGTTGATCAAAGCATATGGTTTTATACAGACTTTTGGAAAGACCTGTATTTACAAGAAAGTGAGTGGGAGCACTACAACATTTCTGATAAGTATATGTGAATAACATATTGTTGATCGGAAGTAATGTAGAATTATTCTGCAAAGCATAAAGGAGTATTTGAAAGGAGTTTTTCGAAGAAATACCTCAGTAAAAGCTACTTACATATTGAGCATCAAGATCTATTGAGATAGATCAAGACGCTTGATAAGATTTTCAATAAGTACATACCTTGGCAAGATTTTGAAATAGTTCAAAATGGAACAGTCAAAGAAAGAGTCCGTGCCTGTGTTGCAAAGGTGTGAAATTGAGTAAGACTCAAATCCCGACCACGTCAGAAAATAGAAAAGAGAATGAAAGTCATTCCCTATGCCTCACCATAGGTTCTATAAAGTATGCTATGTTATGTACCAGACCTATTGTATACCTTGCTCAATTTGGCAAGGAGTACAATAGTGATCTAGGAGTAGATCATCGGACATTGGTCAAGAATATCCTTAGTAAGGACTAAGGAGATGTTTCTCGATTATGGAGGTGATAAAAGAGCCCGTCGTAAAGAGTTACATCGGTACAAGCTTTCACACCGATCCAGATGAGTCTAAGTCTCAATCTGGATACATATTGAAAGTGGGAGCAATTAGCTAGAGTAGCTCCGCGCAGAGCATTGTAGACATAGAATATTTGCAAAGTACATACGGCTCTGAATGTGACAGACCCGTTGACTAAGCTCCTCTCACGAGCAAAACATGATTATACCTTAGTACTCTCTGGGTGTTAATCACATAACGATGTGAACTAGATTATTGACTCTAGTAAACCCTTTGGGTGTTGGTCACATAACGATGTGAACAATGGGTGTTAATCATATACAGATATGAATATTCATGCTAAATCACATAGCGATGTGAACTAGATTATTGACTCTAGTGCAAGTGGGAGACTGAAGGAAATATGCCCTAGAGGCAATAATAAAGTTATTATTTATTTCCTTATTTCATGATAAATGTTTATTGTTCATGCTAGAATTATATTAACCGGAAACATAATACATGTGTGAATACATAGACAAACATAGTGTCACTAGTATGCCTCTACTTGACTAGCTCGTTTATCAGAGATGGTTATGTTTCCTAGCCATGGACAAAAGAGTTGTCATTTGATTAACGGGGTCACATCATTAGGAGAATGATGTGATTGACTTGACCCATTCCGTTAGCCTAGCACTTGATCGTTTAGTATGTTGCTATTGCTTTCTTCATGACATATACATGTTCTTGTAACTATGAGATTATGCAACTCCGCTTACGGAGGAACACTTTGGTACTACCAAACGTCACAACGTAACTAGGTGACTATAAAGGAGTACTACAGGTGTCTTCGAAGGTACATGTTGAGTTGGCGATTTCGAGATTAGGTTTTGTCACTCCGATTGTCGGAGAGGTATCTCTGGCCCTCTCGGTAATGCACATCATTATAAGCCTTGCAAGCAATGTAACCAATGAGTTGGTTACGGATGATGCATTACGAGCGAGTAAAGAGACTTGCGGTGACGAGATTGAACTAGGTATTGGATACCGACGATCGAATCTCGGCAAGTAACATACCGATGACAAAGGGAACAACGATGTTGTTATGCGGTTTGACCGATAAAGATCTTCGTAGAATATGTAGGAGCCAATATGGGCATCCAGGTCCCGCTATTGGTTATTGACCGAGAATAGTTCTAAGTCATGTCTACATAGTTCTCGAACCGTAGGGTCCGCACGCTTAAGGTTTCGATGATGCTTATATTATGAGTTTATGAGTTTTGATGTACCAAGGAGTTCGAGTCCCGGATGAGATCGGGGACATGACGAGGAGTCTCGAAATGGTCGATACGTAAAGATCGATATATTGGACGACTATATTCGGAGTTCGGAAAGGTTCCGAGTGATTCGGGTATTTTTCGGAGTACCAGAGAGTTACAGGAATTCGCCGGGGAGAAGTGTTGGGCCTTATGGGCCATACGGGAAAGAGAGAGGGGCTGCCTAGGGCAGGCCACGCGCCCCCCCTTGCCCTAGTCCGAATTGATCGGGGAGGGCCGCACCCTCCTTCCTTCCTTCTCTCTTCCCTTCCTAGTCTCCTACTCCTAATACATGGAAGGTCTCCTAGTTGGACTAGGAAAGGGAAATCCTACTCCCAAGGGGAGTAGGACTCCCAGTATGCGCCATAGTAGAGGGCCGGCCCTCCTCCTCCACTCCTTTATATACGGGGCAGGGGGCACCCCATAGACACACAAGTTGATCATTGATCGCCTTAGCCGTGTCGCGTGCCCCCTCCACGATATTACACCTCGGTCATATTGTAGCGGTGCTTAGGCAAAGCCTCGCGACAGAGAACATCAAGATCGCCACCACGCCGTCAGGCTTGACGGAACTCCCCTCGGCGCCTCTGCTGGATCGGAGATCGAGGGTGCGTCATCGAGCTGTACGCGTGTCAAGAACTCGGAGGTGCCGGAGTAACGGTGCTTGGATCGGTTGAACCGGGAGGACGTACGACTACTTCCTCTACGCTGCGTCAACGCTTCCGCTACGGTCTACGAGGGTACCTGGACATACACTCTTCCCTCTCGTTACTATGCATCACCATGATCTTGCGTGTGCGTAGGAAATTTTTTGAAATTACTACGTTCCCCAACACCTGTTCCTCCGCTCTGTGGTGAGGATTTGGATTTTTAGATTATAGTGCACCATTAGGGTGGTGGGAGTGGCGTCCGGACAAATAAATCTGCCTCAACTCTACTCCCACACTGGCACTAGCCTTCATGGCGGCGTCTCGGAGTTGACGGCATCGTGTGTTTGCCGATCCTTCAGATCAGCGGCATTAGGGTTCATGGATGATGTCGGCAAGGTGGCGGTGACGGTGACTCCATCAGGTGTGTCTCTCCTTTTACTCCGTCTCCCGTTGTCGCAGCGTTGTCTCCTACGTCATGGTGGAACAAGGAGGTTTTGTCGTCCAGAGTATGCGCAGACGACTGTCTACACAAATGACATCTTGAAGATGGTGCATCTTGTGCTGGGTTTGTGGTTGGAGGCTGACGGTTCTGATTTCCTCCTCCAACATCGTAGTCGTGCGGGGGTGTCAGTTCTGGAATTCGATGGCGTGTCCGAGGACACATTACCTCGACCTGACAATGGTTTTTCTTCAGGCAAACTAATTTGGAGGTCCATGAAGCTGTTGATCAGCGACGAAGCCGCATCGAGCTCAAATGAAGAGGTGATCTGTCTCTTTTTTTCTTAGTGAAGAGGGACAAGCATTGGTTTTTTGGATAGGATTATCCTATCTTTTCAATCCTGTAATATCTATGTTTATATTTTTGTAAGATTGATGTTATCTATAATACCTAAATATTCACCCCCACTATTTGATTTCTCTTACATGCAGCCTATTCACATCAGCAGGTCATCCACATCATTGTTCCACTGCTGGCTTACAAGCGGGACCGACCAGAAACTGACCAGTGTAAGAAACGGCCACATCAGCATTGAGTTACACATCATGTGTTCTCGCTCAGGTGTGAACCCACCATCTTTCGCCCAATTTTCCCCCACGCCTGCCGTCAGAGCTAGAGGAGCTCCCTCTGTCCCTCATGATGTTGCTTTGCCGATTGCTCCAAGCCCACCTCGCGCCTGCGGCCTCCCCATGCCGCTGGTCAGAGCTGGAGGACCTCCCTCATGTCCTTCTCTGCTCTCGACCGTCCTCGTGCCGGCGGCCTCGGACAGATCGGACACGGGCACACGGCCAGCCCGGCGTGGCCCCAATTCTAGCGGGATTAACGGGGAGAAGCTCGCTGGCCTCCGCCAACCTCCTCGCTGCCGCCATGAAGGCCTGCAAGAGCCGGAGGAGCTCCTTCATGCCGTTGCTGTGCTTTTCGGGCCCTCATCGCATCGGCGGCCTCGGACGCGCTTGATGCAGCCATCCCCGCCGGGTCCCCGGTTCCAGCGGGATGAGCTGGGCAAGAGTAGCTCGCCGGCCTCCCCGACGCCGCCATTAAGGCCTCCAAGCCATTCGCGCCTAGCCTATTTAGCATGTGCACCTGCTGCTCTGCTCCGGGCCCTCCTTGCGCCTGGAGCCTAGGACACCGCCGTCCCCGCGGCGGCCCCCATTACAGCGGGACAACCTCGGGAAGGTGAACCTCGCCGGCCTCCCCCGCCTCCTCGGCGTCGCCATCAGTGCCGCAAGGTACATATGCTTTTTGGTGCTTCACTGCAAGGTGCTTGCTGATCTCTCCATTTGCTTTGTGATTAGCTTTATTCAGTGTTCTGATCTTATATTCGTATGTATCTTGCCACTTGCTGGTTGCTCCTAGGTGCTTGCTAGCTTAACTGGACGAGGACGGCGACCTACAGAGTACAATTGATGGCCCTGTTCTCCTGTTGTTCTTCAGTACGTATTTTCTTCTTTGTTGTCACGAGTTGTAGACAGACCATTGCTTTAACTTCTGTGCAGCCCAATGCTTAAAATGGCCCACACTGTTTAATCTTCTCCGTTTCCATCTACCACAACTGGAACAATCTCCTAAAACAAAAACAAAAATCTTTTACTGCAGGTAATTGACCACTTCAAGGGTGCATGACCATAAAAGATATTACTCATATAAATAGAACAACCATTATTCTCTGATTTAAATGAATAACCGCCTCGCATCAAACAAGATCCAGATATAATGTTCATGCTCAACGCAGCACCAAATAACAATTATTTAGGTCTAAAACTAATCCCGAAGGTAGATGTAGAGGTAGAAGGTCATCGCATCACATCGATTTTGGAACCATTTCCCACGCCAAGATCGTCACCTCGCCCTTGCCGTGTTCTAATCTCAGTCCTCTTCGAAGTTGCAAATATTAGCAATGTAACCAGATCAAATACCCAAAGCACATGAGCTCTAGTAAGGTACACATCAATAACATGTATATCACATATACCTTTGTTCACCTTGCCATCCTTCTTATCCGCCAAATACTTGGGGCAGTTCCGCCTGGACTACCGCTATAGAGAAGCACTCGGCTTGTTTAGGCCGACTGGGTTTTTTCTCCCGAAAGCAACTTGCTTGCTGTTCTTCTTGAGATTCCTTCTTCCCTTTGCCTTTCTTCTGAAACTAGTGGTCTTATTGACCATCAACACTTGATGCTCCTTCTGATTTCTACCTCCGCAGCCTTTAGCATTGCGTAAGAGCCTCGTATAGTCTTTACTAACCCTTGCATATTATAGTTCATCACGAAGCCTTTGTAGCTTGGTGGCAGTGATTGAGAATTCTGTCAATGACACAATCATCCGAAGATTAACTCCCAATTGTGTCAAGTGATTGTAGTACCTGCATATTCTGAGTATATGCTCACTAATGTAATCGTTCTCCTCCATCTTGCAGCTATAGAACTTATTGGAGACTTCATATCTCTCAACCGCATTCTGTTGAATATTAACTTCAACCTCGAACATCTCATATGCTCCATGACGCTCAAAACGCTTGAAGTCCCGTTCTAAGCCGTAGCATGGCACATCGAACTATAGAGTAGTCATCGTTTTTTGCCGACGCTCACAACATCCGGCGCTGTTCAGCAGAAGAAGCCTGTCACCTAGCGGTGCATCCAGACGAATTCTTCAGGCAGCAATGAGGATGATCTCTCGTTACGGACCCAGTCCGTAATTGCTACCATCATCTTTCAACTTTGCTTTCTCAAGGAACGCATTAAAATTCAACGAACAACAGACGAGCCATCTATCTACAATCAAACATAAACAAGCAAGATACTATCAGTACTAAGTTCATGATAAATTTAAGTTCAATTAATCATATTACTTAAGAACTCCCACTTAGAAAACATCTCTAGTCATCTAAGTGATCACGTGATCCAAATCAACTAAACCATAACCCATCACGTGAAATGGAGTAGTTTTCAATGGTGAACATCTTATGTTGATCATATCTACTATATGATTCACGCCGACTTTCGGTCTCGTGTTCCGAGGCCATATCGCATATGCTAGGCTCGCCAAGTATAACCCGAGTATTCTGCGGTGCAAACTGGCTTGCACCCGCTAGATGGACGAGAGCTTATCACACCCGATCATCACGTGGTGTCCGGGCACGCATTTAACTTTGGGAACGGTATACCGGGAGAACACTTGATAATTTAGTGAGATCATCTTATAATGCTAATACAATCAAAGCAAGATAAGATGCATAAAAGGATAAACATCACATGCAAATCAATATAAGTGATATGATATGGTCATCATCATCTTGTGCTTCACGATCTCCATCTTGTTGCACCACCATGATCACCATCGCCACCGCGCGACACCTGATCTCCATCGCAGCATCGTTGTCGCCTCGCCAAACTTATGTTATTACGCATTATCGCTACCGCTTAGTGATAAAGTAAAGCATTACAGGCTATGCAGCATACAATAAAGCGACAACCATATGGCTTCGCCAGTTGTCGATAACTTCTTACAAAACATGATCATCTCATACAATAAAATATAGCATCACGCCTTGACCATATCACATCACAACATGCCCTGCAAAAACAAGTTAGACGCTTCTACTTTGTTGTTGCAAATTTTACGTATTACGGGCTTAAGCAAGAACCAGTCTCACCTACGCATCAAAACCACAACGACATTTCACAAATAGACTCCGTTTAACTCTTCAAGGACCGGGCGAGCCACACTGTTCAACTAAAGTGAGAGAGACATACAAGCCAATTTTAAGCAACGAGTGCTCGTGGCGGTGAAACCAGTCTTCAGAAGCGACGCAGAATGTCGGTCTGGCCGCTTCATCTCACAATACCGCTGAACCAAAGTATGACATGCGTAGGTAGTATGACTTGTATCGCCCACAACTCACTTGTGTTCTACTGTGCAAAACATCAAACCATAGAAAAACCTGGCTCGATACCACTGCTAGAACGAGTTTTCAAAATTTTCCACGCACGAAGATCATGGTGATGCATAGCAACGAGGGGAGAGGTTGTCTACATACCTTGTAGACCAAGGAAGCGATCACAACGTAGAGGAAGTAGTCAGACGCTCTTCCGCGATCCGACCGATCCTGGCGCAAGCATTCGACGCTCGAAGTTCTTGACACGAGACATGACGCCCTCGACTCGATCCAAAAGCCAGTGTCGAGAGTTCCACAAGACGACGCGGCAGGACGATTGATGTTTCATCGCACAGGGCTCGCTTAAGCTATCAGATAACCGAGGTGGAATATGGAGGGGGCACCGCACACTAAGGAACGATCCAAAGATCAACTTGTGTGTTCTAGGTGCCCCTGCCCCGTGATATAAAGGAGCGGGAGGGGCCGCCAAAGGAGGCGCTGGAGTCCTACTCCTCTGGGAGTAGGATTCTCCCCAATCCTAGTCCAACTAGGATTCTGAGGGGAAGGAGGAGGGGTCGCTTCTCCTCCTAGTCCTAGTAGGACTAGGGAAGGGGAGGCCACGCCAGGCTTGCTGCCCTCCTCCTTTCCACTAGGGCCCATCGAGGCCCATTTACCTTCGGTTCTAACCTCCCTGCATTCGAATTCTGCCACCGAACCATTCAACTCCAAACATAGGCTTCCAATATATCAATTTTATGTCTCGACCATCCGAGACTCGCCATGTCCGTGATCACATCCGGACCAACTTCTTCGTACATCTACATAAACTCATAATAACGGCCATCGAAACCTTGCTGCAGGGACCTCTACGGTTCGAGAACAATGTAGACATGACCTGGTACTATTCACGGTCAATAACCAACAGCGGACCTGATGCCCATATTGGTTCCTACATATTCTACGAAGATCTTTATCGGTCGACCGCATAACAACATACGTTGTTCCTTTGTCATCGTTTACATTTCACCCGAGATTCATCGCCGTATCCAATACCTAGTTCAATCTCAAGCAAGTCTCTTTACTCGTCTCAGAATACATCATCTCACAACTAACTTATTAGTTGTAGTGCTTGCAAGGCTTCAGATGTGCATTACCGAGAGGGCTCAGAGATACCTCCGACTATCGGAGTGACAAAACCTAATCTCAAATACGCCAACCCAACATCTCTTTTGGAGACACCTGTAGTACCTTTATAATCACACCCGCCATGCTGACGTTTGGTAGCACCTAAAGTGTTCTCCGTAAACGGAGTTGCATAATCTCATAGTTACGTGAACATGTATAAGTCATGGATAAAAGCAGAGCAACATACTAAACGATCAAAGGTTAAGGAATGGGTCATGTCAATCATTCTACTAATGATGTGACCTCATTAATCAAATAACAACTCCTTTGTTCATGGTTAGAAACATAACCATCTTTGATTAAAGCTAGTCTAGTAGAGGCATACTAGTGACATCTTGTTTTGTCTATGCATTCACACATGTATCATGTTTCGTTAATACAATTTAGCATGAATGATAAACATTTATCATGAAATAAGGAAATAAATAATAACTTTATTATTGCCTCTAGGGCATATTTCTTCACATAACCCCAAAACGAGAAGGAATCTAGAAGAGACATCATAGATCGCACCATATCTAGTAGCACGACATGACGCTCGGACACACCATTATTATTGTGAAATCTGTATGGTTAAACTATTCCACATTGTTTCAAATGTAGACCAAACTCAGAATCAAATATTCTCACCCACCAATTTGATCGTAGAAACTTAATTTTTGTTACATGATTTTTCAACTTCACTCTAAATCTTTTTTTGAACTTTTCAAACGCTTTCAGACTTTATGTTTCATTAAGTAGATATACCCATCTCGCTTGTCATCTGGTGAAGGTGAGAAAATAACGATATCCGCCATTTAGCCTCAATATTCATCGGACCACATACATTCAGTATGTATGATTTCCAACAAATCTGTTGTTTCTCTCCATAGTGCCGGAGAACGGTGTTCTAGCTTTCATTCATTGGTGAGGCAAGGTTCGCATGCCAGTGATTCATAATCGTGATCTAAAAGTCCATCGCCATGGAGTTTTCGCGCTACATCGATATGACTTAAACGGCGTTGTTGGCCAACATAAGTTGCACCATCATTATCAACTCGTGATTTTGGTTTCAACATTATGAATATGTGTCATTACTATCGAGATTCATCAAAATAGACCATTCATCAAGGGTGCATGACCATAAAAGATATTACCTATAAATAGAACAACCATTATTCTCTCGATGAAATGAATAACCGCCTCGTGATCAAACAAGATCCAGATATAATGTTCATGCTCAACGAGCACCAATAAATTATTTAGGTCTAAAACTAATCCAAGGTAGATGTAGAGGAAGCGTCAATCATGACACTCGACTTTTGGAACCATTTCCACGCCAAGATCGTCACCTCGCCCTTTGCCAGAGTTCGCTAACCAGTAGTCCCCTGCTTCGAAGTTGCAAAATATTAGCAACAGAACCAGATCAACACCCAGGTGCTACCACGAGCTCTAGTAAGGTACACATCAATAACATGTATATCACATATACTTTGTTCACTTTGCCATCCTTTTATCCGCCAAATACTAAAGTGCTCGCTTCCAAAGGACCAGTCCGCTTTGCAAGAAGACTCGGTTTCAGTTTTAGGGCCAGACTTTGTTTTTTCTCCGAAAGCAAGAACTTGCTTGCTGTTCTTCTTGAGATTCCTCTTCTTCTTTGCCTTTCTTCTTGAAACTAGTGGTCTTATCGACCATCACACTTGATGCTCCTTCTGATTTCTACTCCGCAGCCTTTAGCATGCAAGAGCTCCGTATAGTCTTTACTAACCTTGCATATTATAGTTCATCAAAGCCTTTGTAGCTTGGTGGCAGGATTGAGAATTTTCGCAATGACACAATCATCCGGAAGATTAATCCCAATTGTGTCAAGTGATTGTAGTACCCGACATTCTGAGTATATGCTCACTAATGTAACTATTCTCTCCATCTTGCAGCTATAGAACTTATTGGAGACTTCATATCTCTCAATCCGCATTCTGTTGGAATATTAACTTCAACTCCTGGAACATCTCATATGCCCATGACGCTCAAAACGCCGCTGAAGTCCCGGTTCTAAGCCGTAGCATGGCACACTGAACTATAGAGTAGTCATCGTTTGCTCGCCAGACGCTCATAACATCCGCGCTGTTCCAAAGAAGAGTCGGTCACCCAGCGTGCATCCAAAGACGTCATGGCAATGAGGATGATCTCGTTACGGACTCCAGTCCTGTGCTACCATCATCTTTCAACTTTGCTTTCAAGGAACGCATTAAAATTCAACGGAACAACAGCGAGCCATCTATCTACAATCAAACATAAACAAGCAAGATACTATCAGTACTAAGTTCATGATAAATTTAAGTTCAATTAATCATATTACTTAAGAACTCCCACTTAGAAAACATCTCTAGTCATCTAAGTGATCACGGATCCAAATCAACTAAACCATAACCGATCATCACGAAATGGAGAAGCTGGTGAACATCTTATGTTGATCATATCTACTATATGATTCACGCCGACCTTTCGTCCCTCGTGTTCGGAGGCCATTCGCATACAGGCTCGGCCAAGTATAACCCGAGTATTCTATGTGCAAACTGCTTGCACCTGCTAGATGGACGAGAGCTTATCACACCCGATCATCAATGGTGTCCGGGCACGATAACTTTGGCAACGGTGCATACCCGGGAGAACACTTCTTGATAATTTAGTGAGATCATCTTATAATGCTACCGCCAATCAAAGCAAGATAAGATGCATAAAGGATAAACATCACATGTAAATCAATATAAGTGATATGATGGTCATCATCATCTTGTGCTTCATGATTCCATCTTGTTGCACCACCATGATCACCATCGCCACCGCGCGACACCTTGATCTCCATCGCAGCATCGTTGTCGCCTCGCCAAACTTATGCTAATACGATTATCGCTACCGCTTAGTGATAAAGCATTATGTAGCATTGCATTGCATACAATAAAGCGATAAACCATATGGTTCTCGCCAATATTGATAACTTGTTACAAAACATGATCATCTCTTACAATATAGCATCACGCCTTGACCATATCACATCACAACATACCCTGCAAAAACAAGTTAGACCCTCTACTTTGTTGTTGCAATTTACGGGTTGCTACGGGCTTAAGCAAGAACCAGTCTCACCTACGCACAAAAACCACAACGACATTTCGTCAAATAGACTCGCTTTAACCTTTCAAGGACCGGCGAGCCACACTTGGTTCAACTAAAGGAGAGAGACAGACACCCACCAGTCAATTTTAGCAATGAGTGCTCGTGGCGTGAAACCAGTCTTCGCAGAAGCGCATTGCAATGTCGGTCCGCCATTTCATCTCAATACCGCTGAACCAAAGTATGACATGCTGGTAGGTAGTATGACTTATCGCCCACAACTCACTTGTGTTCTACTCGCAAAAACATCAAACCATAGAAAAACCTAGGCTCGATGCTACACTGCTAAACGAGTATTTCAAAATTTTCCACGCACACGCAAGATCATGGTGATGTATAGCAACGAGAGGGAGAGTGTTGTCTACATACCCTTGTAGACCAAGCGGAAGCGATCACACGTAGAGGAAGTAGTCAGACAAGGATCCGACCGATCCCGCGCCAAGCATCTGACGCCTCGAAGTTCTTGACACACGATAGCCGATGACGCCCTCAGACCATCCAGCCGAGTGTCGAGGGAGAGTTCCACAAGACGACGGCGCAGGACGATCTTGATGTTTCATCAAGCAGGGGCTTGCCTCTTAAGCCATGCGGGATAACCGAGGAATATGGGGGGCACCGTGACACTGCTAAGGAACGATCTCACGATCAACTTTGGGTCCTTTGGTCCCCCGCCCGTGAGAGATAAAGGAGCCAGGGGAGGCGGCCAAGGAGGCGCTTCGGGAGTCCTACTCCTGGAGTAGGATTCTCCCAATCCTAGTTGGACTAGGATTCCTGAGGGGGAGAGAGGGGGGTCGCCCTCTCCTAGTCCTAGTAGGACTAGGAAGGGAGGCGCCGCGCCTCCTAGGGCTGCCCCTTCCTTTCCACTAAGGCCCATCGAGGCCCATTTACCTTGGGTTCAACCTCTGCACTGTAATTGCCTCTGAACCATTCCAACTCCAAACATAGGCTTCAATATATCAATCTTTATGTTCCACTCATTCCGAGACTCCGCCATGTCCGTGATCACATCCGACTAACCTTCGCACATCAAAATACATAAACTCATAATAATCATCAAACCTTAAGCGCATGGATCTCTACGGTTCGAGAACAATGTAGACATGACCTAGAACACCACGTCAATAACCAACAGCGGGACCTGGATGCCCATATTGGTTCTTTACATATTCTACGAAGATCTTTGTCGTCAGATCAAGATAACAACATACGCTTGTTCCTTTGTCATCGGTATGTATTTGCTCGAGATTCGATCGCCGTATCCAATACCTAGTTCAATCTCGCATCGCAAGTCTCTTTACTCGGTCTGCATTATCATCTCACAACTAACTCATTAGTTGTAGTGCTTGCAAGGCTTCAGTGATGTATTACCGAGGGGCCCAGAGATACCTCTCCCGACTATCGGAGGACAAACTAATCTCGAATACGCCAACCCAACATCTGCCTTTGAGACACCGAGTAATTCTTTATAATCACCCAGCATACAGGACGCTTGTAGTACCCAAAGTGTTCTCCGTAGACGGAGTTGCATAATCTTGTTAAACGTGAACATGTATAAGTCATGGATAAAAGCAGTAGCAACATACTAAACGATCGTAGTTGCTTAAGGAATGGGTCATGTCAATCGATCATTCTACTAATGATGTGACCTTGTTAATCAAATAACAACCTTGTTCATGGTCGAAACATGACTATCTTTGATTAACAAGCTTAGTCTAGTAGAGGCATACTAGTGACATGTTGTTTTGTCTATGCATTCAACATGTATCATGTTCCTGTTAATACAATTCTAGCATGAATGATAAACATTTATCATGAAATAAGGAAATAAATAATAACTTTATTATTGCCTCTAGGGCATACTTCAATAATAAACATTTATCATGAAATAAGGAAATAAATAATAATTTTATTATCCTCTAGGCATATTTCCTTCAGTCTCCACTTGCACTAGAGTCAATAATCTAGTTCACATCGTCATGTGATTTAACACCAATATTCATATCTGATATGATTAACACCCATAGTTCACATCATCATGTGACCAACACCCAAAGGGTTTACTAGAGTCATAATCTAGTTCACATCGCTATGTGATTAACACCCAAAGAGTACTAAGGTGTGATCATGTTTCGCTTGAGAGAAGCTTAGTCAACGGGTCTGGCTACATTCAGAGTCAGAGGTTTTGCAAATATTCTATGTCTACATGTTCTCGCATGGAGCTTTTAGCTAATCGCCTCCCCACTTTCAATATGTATCTAGATTGAGACTTAGAGTCATTCTGGACTCAGTAAAAGTTTGTAAATCGATGTAACTTTTACAACAAACTCTTATATCACCTCCATAATCGAAACATCTCCTTAGTCCTTACTAAGGATATTCTTGACCAATGTCCAGGATCTACTCTTAGATCATTATTGTACCCTCGCCAAATTCGAAAGCAAGGTATACAATAGGTCCGTACATAGCATAGCATATTTATGGAACCTATGATCGAGGCATAGGAATGACTTTTCATTTCTATTTTCTGTGGTCGACGGAGTTTAACTCAATTTCAACCTTGCAACAGTAAGAACCTTTGACTGCTCCATTTTGAACTATTTCAAAATCTTGCCAAGGTATGTACTCATTGAAAATCTTATCGTCGCCTTGATCTATCTCAATAGATCTTGATGCTCAATATGTAAGTAGCTTTTAATGAGGTCTTTCTTTTAAAGAACTCCTTTAAAACACTCCTTTATGCTTTGGCAAAATTCCACATCATTTTTGAATCAACAATATGTCACCACATATACTAATCGAAAGGAGGGAGAGTGTCGAGGAGAGTTCCACAAGACGCATGCGGGCAGGACGATCTTGATGTTCTATCGCAATGGCTCTTCACGCTTTGCCACGATACGCACCGAGGGGAATATGGTGGAGGGGGCACCGACACGGCTAAAACGATCCGTAGATCAAACTTGTGTCCTAGGTGCCCCCTGCCCCATATAGGGGAGCCGCCCAGTGAAAGCCGAGGAGTCTACTCCCACCGGTAGGACTCTTCCTAGTTGGAGTAGATTGGGGAAGAGAAAGGGGGCGCCGCCTCCTTGTCCTATTCGATGGGAGGCGCCACCACCCTGCCGCCCTCTCCCTCGAGGCCCACTATGGCCCATTTAGTCCCTCGAAGGGTTCCGTAACTCGTGTTCCGGCAGAAACTCGATTTCACCCGAACCATTCCTAACTCCAAATATAGGCTTCCAATATATCAATCTTTATGTCTCGACCATTTCGAGACCTCCTCCATGTCCGTGATCACATCCGGACTCCGAACTTCTTCGCACATCAAAATACATAAACTCATAATATAACCGGGCTATCGAAACCTTGCTGCGGCGGACTCTACTTCGTTCGAGAATAATGTAGACATGACCGAGACACGCCTCCGTCAATGACCAATAGCGGACCTGGATGCCCATATTGGTTCCTACATATTCTACGAAGATCTTTATCGGTCGTATTAAGATAACATACATACGCTGTTCCCTTTGTCATCGGTAGATTACTTGCCCGAGATTCGATCGATCGGTTTATCCAATACCTAGTTCAATCTGCTACCGCAAGTCTCTTTACTCGCTCCGTAATACATCATCTCACAACTTAACTCATTAGTTGTAATGCTTGCAAGGCTTCAGATGATGCACAACCGAGAGGGCCCAGAGATACCTCTCCGAATCGGAGTGACAAAACCTAATCTCAAATACGCCAACCCAACATCTTCCTTTGAGACACCTGTAGTAATTCTTTATAATCACCCAGTTACGCTAGACGCTTTGGTAGCACTCAAAGTGTCCTCCGTAAACGGAGTTGCATAATCTCATAGTTATGTGAACATGTATAAGTCATGGATAAAAGCAGAGCAAACATACTAAACGATCGCAGTGCTAAGCTAATGGAATGGGTCATGTCAATCAGATCATTCTACTAATGATGTGACCTTGTTAATCAAATAACAACTCTTGTTCATGGTTAGAAACATAACCATCTTTGATTAAAAGCTAGTCTAGTAGAGGCATACTAGTGACATGTTGTTTGTCTATGCATTCACACATGTATCATGTTTCCGTTAATACAATTCTAGCATGAATGATAAACATTTATCATGAAATAATGAAATAAATAATAACTTTATTATTGCCTCTAGGGCATATTTCCTTCAGCCTCCCACTTGCACTAGAGTCAATAATCTAGATTACATAGTAATGATTCTAACACCCGATGGAGTCTTGGTGCCGATCATGTTTTGCTCGTGGAAGAGGCTTAGTCAATGGTTCTGCCATATTCAGATCCGTATGTATCTTGCAAATCTTTATGTTCTCCACCGGACTAAGTCCCGATGGAATTGAAGCCGCTCTTGATGTGCTTGGTCTCTTTAGAAATCTGGATTCTTCGCTAAGGCAATTGCTCCAAAGATTGTCACGTAAGATTTTCATTGACCCGATGCACTAGGTATGACACCTAGATCGGATATGAACTCCTTCATCTAGACTCCTTCATTAGCTGCTTCCGGTTGCTATGTACCGCTTCACATGTAGATCCTGCCACGACGCTTTGTTTAGAATCGCACTAACGACAGCCTGCGGTAAATACGTGATCCTCAATCATATTTAGAATCGTTCGATCATGTCAAAGCTTGCATCAACGTAACTGCCATTTATGAGCTTTTGTCACCTCCATATACGTAGAAACATATCCTAGTCCTTTTCGTATTTCAGATGTTCTTGACCTATCAGCTGATCCACTCGATTACTTTGGTACTCCTCTAAACTTATAGCAAGGCACACATCAGGTCCGGCACACAAAGATATATATGATAGAGTTTATGGTCAAGCATAGGGAACATCTTTCATTTTCTCTATCTTCGCAGTTTCGGGCATTGAGTCTTACTCAACTTCACACCTTGTAACACGTGCAAGAACCCTTTCTTGCTTGATCCATTTTGAACTCTTCAAAATTTTGTCAAGGTATGTGCTTTGTGAAAGTCCAATTAAGCCTTGATCTATCTCTATAGATCTTAATGCCCAATAAGCAGCTTCACCGAGGTCTTTCATTGAAAACTTATTCAAGTATCCCTTTATGCTATCCAGAATTTATATCATTTTCGATCACAATATGTCATCTACATAATATCGAAATGCCATGAGCTCCCACTCACTTTCTTGTAAATACAGCTCCAAAAGTCTCAGATTTCCCAAATGCTTTGATCACACTATCAAAAGCTTATTCCAACTCCGAGATGCTTGCACCAGTCCATAGATGGATCGCCGAGCTTGTATACTTTGTTAGCTCCTTGATCGACAAAACCTTCCGTTGCATCATATACAACTTCTTCCGTAAATCCATTCAGAATGTCTTTACATCCATTTGCCAAATTTCATAATAAAATGCGTATTGCTAACATGATTCGGACAGACTTAAGCATCGCCACGGGTGAGAAGGTCTCATCAGAGTCAATCCCTTGAACTTGTCGAAACCCTTTTGCATAAGTCGAGCTTTGTAGACAGAATATTACACAGCTTACGCCTTCTTCTTGAAGATCCACTTGTTTTCTATTGCTTGCCTACCTCGGCAAGTCAACCAAAGTCCATACTTTGTTTTCATACATGGATCCCATCTCAGATTTCATGGCCTCAAGCCATTTTGCGGAATCTGGCTCACCATCGCTTCTTCATAGTTCGAGGTTCATCATGATCTAATAGCATGATTTCTAGAACAGGATTACCGTATTCACTCGTGCGGATCTTACCTCGTTGATCTACGAGGTTCTCGCAGAACTTGATCTCAAGTTTCATGATCAACATCATCATCCTCACTACTTATGGTAGATGTCTCTAAACCGTTTCATGATAAACTACTTTCAAGTAAGGAGAAGGTACTATTACCTCATCAAGTCTCCACTTTCCCACTCAACTTCTTTCGAGAGAAACCTTTCTAGAAAGGATCCATTCTTAGCAACTAATGTTCGCCGATTCAGATAGAAGGTGTACCCAATGCTTTCTTTGGGTATCCTATGAAGACACATTCGTGGACGGTTCGAGCTTACTGAAGCCACATAAGCATCGCATCCCAAACTTTAAGAAACGACAACTTTGGTTTCTTGCCAAACCACAGTTATAAGGTGTCGCTCAACGGATTTGACGGTGTTCTATCTTAGTGTGCGGCCGCCTCAGAGCATAACCCAAAACGATATAAATCTAAGAGACATCATAGATCACACCATATCTAGTAAAGTACGATACGACGTTCGACACACCATTACGTGGTGTTCCGGTGGTGATGCAAACTATTCCGCATTGTTTCAAATGTAGACCAAACTCAGAACTCAAATATTCACCTCCACGATCGATCAGAAATTTAATTTTCTTATTATGATGATTTTCAACTTCACTCTGAAATTCTTTTGAACTTTTCAAATGTTTGACTTATGTTTCATTAAGTAGATATACCCATATCGCTAAGTCATCTGAAGGTGAGAAAATAACGATATCCGCCACGAGCCTCAACATTCATCGGACCACATACATCCAGATATGATTTCCAACAAATCTGTTGTTCTTCCATAGTACCGAGAACGGGATTCTAGTCATCTTGCCCATGAGGCACGGTTCGCAGTGCCAAGTGATTCTTAATCAAGTGACTCCAAAAGTCCATCAAGATGGAGTTTCTTCATGCGCTTACACCGGATATCTTAAACGGCAGTGCCACAAATAAGTTGCACTATCATTATCAACTTCATCTTTTGGCTTCAACATTATGAATATGTGTATCACTACTATCGAGATTCATCAAAATAGACCACTTCAAGGGTGCATGACCATAAAAGATATTACTCATATAAATAGAACAACATTATTCTCGATTTAATGAATAACCGCTCGCATCAAACAAGATCCAGATATAATGTTCATGCTCAACGCAGCACCAAATAACAATTATTTAGGTCTAAAACTAATCCCAAGGTAGATGTAGAGGTAGCGTCGATCATGCATCACATCGACTTTGGAACCATTTCACGCCGATCGTCACCTCGCCCTTCGCTGTTCGCTTAATCTAGCCCCTGCTTTAGTTGCAAATATTAGCAATGAACCAGATCAAATACCCAAAAGCACATGAGCTCTAGTAAGGTACACATCAATAACATGTATATCACATATACCTTTGTTCACCTTGCCATCCTTCTTATCCGCCAAATACTTGGCAGTTCCGCTCCAAGGACTAGTCTTCTTGCAGTAAGCAAGCAGCCAGTGTTTAGGCCGCACTTGGTTTTTCTCCGAGCAGCAACTTGCTTGTCGCTCTTCTTGAAGTTCCCTTCTTCCTTTGCCTTCTTCTGAAACTAGTGGTCTTATTGACCATCAACACTTGATGCTCCTTCTGATTTCTACCTCCGCAGCCTTTTAGCATTTAAGAGCTCAGTATAGTCTTTACTAACCCTGCATATTATAGTTCATCACGGCCTTTGTAGCTTGGTAAGTGATTGAAGAATTGTCAATGACACAATCATCCGGAAGATTAACTCCCAATTATGCCAAGTGATTGTAGTACCTACATTCTCCGGTATGTGCTCACTAATGTAACTATCCTCCATCTTGCGCTATAGAACTTATTGGAGACTTTATATCTCTCAATCCGCATTCTCTAGAATATTAACTTCAACTCCTGGAACATCTCATATGCTCCATGACGCTCAAAACGCCGCTGAAGTCCCGGTTCTAAGCCGTAGCGGCACATCAACTATAGAGTAGTCATCAGCTTTGCTCGCCAGACGCTCACAACATCCGGTGTTGCTCCAGAAGAAGTTGCACCCAGCGCATCCAGACGTAACTCTTCAGGCAGCAATGAGGATGATCCTCGTTACGGACCCAATCGCGTAATTGCTACCATCATCTTTCAACTTTGCTTCTCAAGGAACGCATTAAAATTCAACGGAACAACAAGACGAGCCATCTATCTACAATCAAACATAAACAAGCAAGATACTATCAGTACTAAGTTCATGATAAATTTAAGTTCAATTAATCATATTATTTAAGAACTCCCACTTAGAAAGACATCTCTAGTCATCTAAGTGATCACGGATCCAAATCAACTAAACCATAACCGATCATCACGTGAAATGGAGTAGTTTTCAATGGTGAACATCTTATGTTGATCATATCTACTATATGATTCACGCCGACCTTTCGGTCTCCGTGTTCCGAGGCCATATCCGCATATGCTAGGCTCGCCAAGTATAACCCGGTATTCTCAATGGTGCAAACCGGCTTGCACCCGCTAGATGGACGAGAGCTTATCACACCCGATCATCACGTGGTGTCTGGCACGCATTTAACTTTGGCAACGTGCATACACGGGAGAACAGGTGTCGCCTCAACGGATTTCGACGGTGTTCTATTCAGGTGAATGCGGCCGCCTCTAGAGCATAACCCCAAAACGATAGCGTAAATCAGTAAGAGACATCATAGATCGCACTCATATCTAGTAAAGTACGACATTTATGTTCGACACACCATTTCGCTGTGGTGTTCCGTATGGAGTTGCGTAAACTATTCCGCATTGTTTCAAATGTAGACCAAACTCGAACTCAAATATTCACCTCCACGATCGATCGAGAAATTTAATTTTCTTGTTACGATGATTTTCAACTTCACTCAAATTCTTTGAACTTTTCAAACGTTTCAGACTTATGTTTCATTAAGTAGATATACCCATATCCGCTTAAGTCATCTGTGAAGGTGAGAAAATAACGATATCCGCCACGAGCCTCAACATTCATCGGACCACATACATCTGATGTATGATTTCCAACAAATCTGCTGTTTCTCCATAGTACCGAGAACGGTGTTCTAGTCATCTTGCCCATGAGGCACGGTTCGCAAGTGCCAAGTGATTCATAATCAAGTGACTCCAAAAGTCCATCAAGATGGAGTTTCTTCATGCGCTTTACATCGATATGACCTAAACGGCAAGTACACAAATAAGTTGCACTATCATTATCAACTCAGATCTTTTGGTTTCAACATTATGAATATGTGTATCACTACTATCGAGATTCATAAGAAATAGACCACTTCAAGGGTGCATGACCATAAAAGATATTACTCATATAAATAGAACAACCATTATTCTCTCGATTTAAATGAATAACCGCCTCGCATCAAACAAGATCCAGATATAATGTTCATGCTCAACGCAGCACCAAATAACAATTATTTAGGTCTAAAACTAATCCCAAGGTAGATGTAGAGGTAGCGGTCGATCATGATCACATCGACTTTGGAACCATTTCCCACGCCAGATCGCCACCTCGCCCTTTGCCGTTGTTCGCTAATCAGAGTCCCTGCTTCGAGTTGCAAATATTAGCAATGTAACCAGATCAAATACCCAAAGCTATCATGAGCTCTAGTAAGGTACACATCAATAACATGTATATCACATATACCTTTGTTCACCTTGCCATCCTTCTTATCCGCCAAATACTTGGGGCAGTTCCGCCCAAAGGACTACCATGGCAGAGAAGCACTCGGCCAGGTTTAGGCCGACTTGGGTTTTTTCTCCCAGCAGCAACTTGCTTGCTGTTCTTCTTGAGATTCCCTCTTCTTCCCTTTGCCTTTCTTCTTGAAACTAGTGGTCTTATTGACCATCAACACTTGATGCTCCTTCTGATTTCTACCTCCGCAGCCTTTAGCATCATGTAAGAGCTCTGTATAGTCTTTACTAACCCTTGCATATTATAGTTCATCACGAAGCCTTTGTAGCTTGGTGGCAGTGATTGAGAATTCGTCAATGACACAATCATCCGGAAGATTAACTCCCAATTGTGTCAAGTGATTGTAGTACCTGACATTCTCGAGTATATGCTCACTAATGTAATCTTCTCTCCATCTTGCAGCTATAGAACTTATTGGAGACTTCATATCTCTCAATCCGCATTCTGTTGAATATTAACTTCAACTCCCGAACATCTCATATGCTCCATGACGCTCAAAACGCCGTTGAAGTCCCGTTCTAAGCCGTAGCATGGCACATCAACTATAGAGTAGTCATCGCTTTTGCTTTCCGACGCTCATAACATCCGGCGTTGTTCAAGAAGAAGTTCTGCACCTAGCGGTGCATCCAGACGAATCTTCTCAGGCAGCAATGAGGATGATCTCGTTACGGACCCAGTCCGTAATTGCTACCATCATCTTTCAACTTTGCTTTCAAGGAACGCATTAAAATTCAACTAACAACAAAGACGAGCCATCTATCTACAATCAAACATAAACAAGCAAGATACTATCAGTACTAAGTTCATGATAAATTTAAGTTCAATTAATCATATTACTTAAGAACTCCCACTTAGAAAAACATCTCTCTAGTCATCTAAGTGATCACGTGATCCAAATCAACTAAACCATAACCGATCATCACGTGAAATGGAGTAGTTTTCAATGGTGAACATCTTATGTTGATCATATCTACTATATGATTCACGCCGACCTTTCGGTCTCCGTGTTCCGAGGCCATATCCGCATATGCTAGGCTCGCCAAGTATAACCCGAGTATTCTCAGGTGCAAAACTGGCTTGCACCCGCTAGATGGACGAGAGCTTATCACACCCGATCATCACGCGGGTGTCCGGGCACGATTTAACTTTGGCAACGGTGCATACCGGGAGAACACTTCTTGATAATTTAGTGAGAGATCATCTTATAATGCTACCGCCAATCAAAGCAAGATAAGATGCATAAAAGGATAAACATCACATGCAAATCAATATAAGTGATATGATATGGTCATCATCATCTTGTGCTTCATGATCTCCATCTTGTTGCACCACCATGATCACCATCGCCACCGGCGCCGACACCTTGATCTCCATCGCAGCATCGTTGTCGCCTCGCCAAACTTATGCTTTACGACTATCGCTACCGCTTAGTGATAAAGTAAAGCATTACAGGCTTGCATTGCATACAATAAAGCGACAACCATATGGCTCCTGCCATTGCCGATAACTTCGTTACAAAACATGATCATCTCATACAATAAAATATAGCATCACGCCTTGACCATATCACATCACAACATGCCCTGCAAAAACAAGTTAGACGCCCTCTACTTTGTTGTTGCAAATTTTACGTGGCTGCTACGGGCTTAAGCAAGAACCAGTCTCACCCACGATCAAAACCACAACGATATTTCACAAATAGACTCCGCTTAACCTTCTCAAGGACCGGCGAGCCACACCGTTCAACTAAAGTGAGAGAGACACACCACCAGTCACCTTTAAGCAACGAAAGTGCTCGTGGCGGTGAAACCAGTCTCGCGTAGAAGCGCACGCAGAATGTCGGTCTGGGCCGCTTCATCTCACAATACCGCTGAACCAAAGTATGACATGCTGGTAGGTAGTATGACTTGTATCGCCCACAACTCACTTGTGTTCTACTCGCAAAACATCAAACCATAGAAAAACTAGGCTCGATGCCACTGCTGGGGAACGAGTAATTTCAAAATTTTCCCACGCACACGCAAGATCATGGTGATGCATAGCAACGAGAGGGGAGAGTGTTGTCTACATACCCTTGTAGACCAAGCGGAAGCGATCACAACGTAGAGGAAGTAGTCGACGCTCTCCTCGCGATCCGACCGATCCCGGCCACATTCTGACGCCTCAGTTCTTGACACACGACAGCTCGATGACGCCCCTCAGATCTCGATCCAGCCGAGTGTCGAGGGAGAGTTCCACAAGACGACGCGCAGGACGATCTTGATGTTTCACTGCAAGGGTTTCGCTTAAGCTTCATGACAGATAACCGAGGTGGAATATGGTGGAGGGGGCACCGACACGGCTAAGGAACGATCCAAAGATCAACTTGTGTGTTCCAGGTGCCCCCTGCCCCGAGATATAAAGGAGCAGGGGGAGGGGGCCGCGCCAAAGGAGGGCGCCAGGAGTCCTACTCCTCCGAGTAGGATTCTCCCAATCCTAGTCCAACTAGGATTCTGAGGGGAAGGAGAGAGAGGGGCCGCCTCTTCTCCTAGTCCTAGTAGGACTAGGGAAGGGGAGGCGCGCCAGGCTTGGGCTGCCCTCCTCCTTTCCACTAGGGCCCATCGAGGCCCATTTACCTCCCGGGGTTCCAGAACCTCCCAGATTCCCAGAATTCCGCCACGAACCATTCCAACTCCAAACATAGGCTTCCAATATATCAATCTTTATGTCTCGACCATTCGAGACTCGCCATGTCCGTGATCACATCCGGACTAACTTCTTCGTACATCAAAATACATAAACTCATAATAACCGCCATCGAAACCTTGCGCATGGACCCTACGGTTCGAGAACAATGTAGACATGACCTAGAACTATTCACGGTCAATAACCAACAGCGGACCTGATGCCCATATTGGTTCCTACATATTCTACGAAGATCTTTATCGGTCGATCGCATAACAACATACGTTGTTCCCTTTGTCATCGGTATGTTATTTACCCGAGATTCGATCGCCAGATCCAATACCTAGTTCAATCTCAAGCATCGCAAGTCTTTACTCGTCCAATACATCATCTCACAACTAACTTATTAGTTGTAGTGCTTGCAAGGCTTCAAAGGATGTGCATTACCGAGAGGGCCCAGAGATACCTCTCCGACAATCGGAGTGACAAAACCTAATCTCAAATACGCCAACCCAACATCCGCCTTTGGAGACACCTGTAGTACTCCTTTATAATCACCCAGCTTATGCCAGACGCTTGGTAGCACCCAAAGTGTTCCTCCGTAAACGGAGTTGCATAATCTCATAGTTACAGTGAACATGTATAAGTCATGGATAAAAGCAGAGCAACATACTAAACGATCGTGCTAAGCTAAGGAATGGGTCATGTCAATCGATCATTCTACTAATGATGTGACCTCATTAATCAAATAACAACTCCTTTGTTCATGGTTAGGAAACATAACCATCTTTGATTAACAAGCTAGTCTAGTAGAGGCATACTAGTGACATCTTGTTTTGTCTATGCATTCACACATGTATCATGTTTCCGGTTAATACAATTCTAGCATGAATGATAAACATTTATCATGAAATAAGGAAATAAATAATAACTTTATTATTGCCTCTAGGGCATATTTCCTTCACATAACCCCAAAACGATAGCGGTAAATCTGTAAGAGACATCATAGATCGCACCATATCTAGTAAAGCACGACATTTACGCTCGGACACACCATTACCGTGGTGTTCCCGTATGGTTGCGTAAACTATTCCACATTGTTTCAAATGTAGACCAAACTCGTGAACTCAAATATTCACCTCCACGATCAGATCAGAGAAACTTAATTTTCTTGTTACGATGATTTTCAACTTCACTCTGAAATTCTTTTGAACTTTTCAAACGCTTTCAGACTTATGTTTCATTAAGTAGATATACCCATATCTCGCTTAAGTCATCTGTGAAGGTGAGAAAATAACGATATCCGCCACGCAGCCTCAATATTCATCGGACCACATACATCTGTATGTATGATTTCCAACAAATCATGTTTCTCTCCATAGTGCCGAGAACGGTGTTCTAGTCATCTTCGCCATGAGGCACGGTTCGCAAGTGCCAAGTGATTCATAATCAAGTGACTCCAAAAGTCCATCAAGATGGAGTTTCTTCATGCGCTTAACGATATGACTCTAAACGGCAAGGCTACAAATAAGTTGCACTATCATTATCAACTCGTGATCTTTTGGTTTCAACATTATGAATATGTGTATCATTACTATCGAGATTCATCAAAATAGACCATTCATCAAGGGTGCATGACCATAAAAGATATTACTCATATAAATAGAACAACCATTATTCTCTCGATTTAATGAATAACCGCCTCGCATCAAACAAGATCCAGATATAATGTTCATGCTCAACGCAGCACCAAATAACAATTATTTAGGTCTAAAACTAATCCTCAAGGTAGATGTAGAGGTAGCGTCAATCATGATCACATCGACTTTTGGAACCATTTCCACGCCAAGATCGTCACCTTCCTTTGCCAGAGTTCGCTTAACAGAGTCCCTGCTTCGAAAGTTGCAAATATTAGCAATGTAACCAAGATCAAATACCCAAAGTGCTACTACGCTCTAGTAAGGTACACATCAATAACATGTATATCACATATACCTTTGTTCACCTTGCCATCCTTCTTATCCGCCAAATACTTGGGGCAGCTCCGCTTCCAAAGGACTAACTGGCAGAGAAGCACTTTGTTTCGTGTTTAGGGCCGACTTGGGTTTTTTCTCCCAGCAAAGAACTTGCTTGCTGTTCTTCTTGAGATTCCCTTCTTCTTCCCTTTGCCTTTCTTCTTGAAACTAGTGGTCTTATCGACCATCAACACTTGATGCTCCTTCTGATTTCTACTCCGCAGCCTTTAGCATTGCGTAAGAGCTCTGTATAGTCTTTACTAACCCTTGCATATTATAGTTCATCACGAAGCCTTTGTAGCTTGGTGGCAGTGATTGGAGAATTTCTCAATGACACAATCATCCGGAAGATTAACTCCCAATTGTGTCAAGTGATTGTAGTACCTGCACATTCTGAGTATATGCTCACTAATGTAACTATTCTCTCCATCTTGCAGCTATAGAACTTATTGAGACTTCATATCTCTCAACCGCATTCTGTTGAATATTAACTTCAACTCGAACATCTCATATGCTCCATGACGCTCAAAACGCCGCTGAAGTCCCGTTCTAAGCCGTAGCATGGCACACCGAACTATAGAGTAGTCATCGCTTTGCTCGCCAGACGCTCATAACATCCGGCGCTGTTCCAAAAGAAGAGCCTGCTACCTAGCGGTGCATCCAGACGAGCTTCTTCTGGCAAAGAATGAGGATGATCTCGTTACGGACCCAGTCCGTAATTGCTACCATCATCTTTCAACTTTGCTTTCTCAAGGAACGATTAAAATTCAACGGAACAACAGACGAGCCATCTATCTACAATCAAACATAAACAAGCAAGATACTATCAGTACTAAGTTCATGATAAATTTAAGTTCAATTAATCATATTACTTAAGAACTCCCACTTAGAAAAACATCTCTAGTCATCTAAGTGATCACGTGATCCAAATCAACTAAACCATAACCGATCATCACGTGAAATGGAGTAGCTTTCAATGGTGAACATCTTATGTTGATCATATCTACTATATGATTCACGCCGACCTTTCGGTCTCCGTGTTCCGAGGCCATATCTGCATATGCTAGGCTCACAAGTATAACCCGAGTATTCTCATGGCAGTGCAAAACTGGCTTGCACCCGCTGTAGATGGACGAGAGCTTATCACACCCGATCATCACGCGGTGTCCGGGCACCATTTAACTTTGGCAACTGCATACCCGGGAGAACACTTCTTGATAATTTAGTGAGAGATCATCTTATAATGCTACCGCCAATCAAAGCAAGATAAGATGCATAAAAGGATAAACATCACATGTAAATCAATATAAGTGATATGATATGGTCATCATCATCTTGTGCTTCATGATCTCCATCTTGTTGCACCACCATGATCACCATCGCCACCGGGCGCGACACCTTGATCTCCATCGCAGCATCGTTGTCGCTCGCCAAACTTATGCATTACGATTATCGCTACCGCTTAGTGATAAAGCATTATTGTATGCATTGCATTGCATACAATAAAGCGACAACCATATGGCTCTCGCCAGCCGCCGATAACTTCGTTACAAAACATGATCATCTCATACAATAAAATATAGCATCACGCCTTGACCATATCACATCACAACATACCCTGCAAAAACAAGTTAGACGCCCTCTACTTTGTTGTTGCAAATTTTACGTGGCTGCTACGGGCTTAAGCAAGAACCAGCCTCACCTACGCTAAAAACCACAACGATATTTCACAAATAGACTCGCTTTTAACCTTCTCAAGGACCGGGCGAGCTAACACTTGGTTCAACTAAAGTGAGAGAGACAGACACCCACCACCACCTTTTAAGCAATGAGTGCTCGTGGCGGTGAAACCAGTCTCGCCAGAAGCGCCAGAAATGTCGGTCCGCCGCTTCATCTCACAATACCGCTGAACCAAAGTATGACATGCTGGTAGGTAGTATGACTTGTATCGCCCACAACTCACTTGTGTTCTACTCTGCAAAAACATCAAACCATAGAAAAACCTAGGCTCGGATGCCACTGCTAGGGAACGAGTAATTTCAAAATTTTCCACGCACACGCAAGATCATGGTGATGTATAGCAACGAGAGGGAGAGTGTTGTCTACATACCCTTGTAGACCAAGCGGAAGCGATCACAACGAGAGGAAGTAGTCGACGCTCTCCTCGCGATCCGACCGATCCCGCGCCAAGCATCTGACGCCTGAAGTTCTTGACACACGACAGCTCGATGACGCCCCTCAGATCTGATCCAGCCGAGTGTCGAGGGAGAGTTCCACAAGACGACGGCGCAGGACGATCTTGATGTTTCATCGCGCAGGTTTCACTTAAGCTTCATGACCAGATAACCGAGGTGGAATATGGTGGAGGGGGCACCGCACACGGCTAAGGAACGATCTCACGATCAACTTGTGTGTCCTAAGGTGCCCCCCCCTCCCGTGATATAAAGGAGCCAGGGGAGGGGCCATGCCAAGGGAGGCGCGGCCTGGGAGTCCTACTCCTCCGGGAGTAGGATTCCCCCAATCCTAGTTGGACTAGGATTCCCTGAGGGGGAAAGAGAGAGGGTCGGTTTCTCTCCTAGTCCTAGTAGGACTAGGAAGGGGGAGGCGCCTCCCTCCTAGGGCTGCCCCTTCCTTTCCACTAAGGCCCATCGAGGCCCATTTACCTCCCTGGGGTTCCGTAACCTCCCTGCATTCCCAAGAATTTCGCTGCCTAACCATTCCTAACTCCAAACATAGGCTTCCAATATATCAATCTTTATGTCTCGACCATTCCGAGACTCTCGCCATGTCCGTGATCACATCCGGACTCAACTCCTTCGTACATCAAAATACATAAACTCATAATAACCGCCATCGAAACCTTGCTGCATGGATCTCTACGGTTCGAGAACAATGTAGACATGACCTAGAACAATTCACGTCAATAACCAACAGCGGACCTGGATGCCCATATTGGTTCCTACATATTCTACTTAAGATCTTTGTCGTCGATCGCGATAACAACATACGTTGTTCCTTTGTCATCGGTATGTTACTTGCTCGAGATTCGATCGCCAGATCCAATACCTAGTTCAATCTCAAGTATCGCAAGTCTCTTTACTCGTCTCCGAATACATCATCTCACAACTAACTCATTAGTTGTAGTGCTTGCAAGGCTTCAAAGATGTGCATTACCGAGAGGGCCCAGAGATACCTCTCCGACTATCGGAGTGACAAAACCTAATCTCGAATACGCCAACCCAACATCTCGCCTTTGAGACACCTGTAGTACTCCTTTATAATCACCCAAAGCATACGCCAGACGCTTGGTAGTACCCAAAGTGTTCCTCCGTAGACGGAGTTGCATAATCTCATAGTTACAGAACATGTATAAGTCATGGATAAAAGCAGAGCAACATACTAAACGATCGCGGTGCTAAGCTAAGGAATGGGTCATGTCAATCGATCATTCTACTAATGATGTGACCTTGTTAATCAAATAACAACTCCTTGTTCATGGTCGAAACATGACTATCTTTGATTAACAAGCTAGTCTAGTAGAGGCATACTAGTGACATGTTGTTTTGTCTATGCATTCACACATGTATCATGTTTCCGCTAATACAATTCTAGCATGAATGATAAACATTTATCATGAAATAAGGAAATAAATAATAACTTTATTATTGCTCTAGGGCATATTTCCTTCAATAATAAACATTTATCATGAAATAAGGAAATAAATAATAACTTTATTATTGCCTCTAGGCATATTTCCTCATGGCCTCCCACTTGCACTAGAGTCAATAATCTAGTTCACATCGTCATGTGATTTAACACCAATATTCATATCTCAGATATGATTAACACCCATAGTTCACATCATCATGTGACCAACACCCAAAGGGTTTACTAGAGTCAATAATCTAGTTCACATCGCTATGTGATTAACACCCAAAGAGTACTAAGGTGTGATCATGTTTTGCTCGTGAGAGAAGCTTAGTCAACGGGTCTCGGCTACATTCAGAAAATGTATGTATTTTGCAAATATTCTATGTCACAATGCTCGCATGGAGCTACTCTAGCTAATCGCCCCCACTTTCAATATGTATCTAGATTGAGACTTAGAGTCATTCGATCAAGGTAAAAGTTTGCACCGATGTAACTTTTACAACAAACTCTTTATCACCTCCATAATCGAGAAACATCTCCTTAGTCCTTACTAAGGATATTCTTGACCAATGTCCAAAGATCTACTTCCTAGATCACTATTGTACTCCCCGCCAAATTCGCAGCAAGGTATACAATAGGTCCTGTACATAGCATAGCATACTTTATGGAACCTATGATCGAGGCATAGGGAATGACTTTTCATTCTTTCTATTTTCTCGCTGTGGTCGGATTTGAGTTTAACTCAATTTCATACCTTTGCAACACGTGCAAGAACTCTTTCTTTTGACTGCTCCATTTTGAACTATTTCAAAATCTTGCCAAGGTATGTACTCATTGAAAATCTTATCAAGCCGCCTTGATCTATCTCAATAGATCTTGATGCTCAATATGTAAGTAGCTTTTATCGAGGTCTTTTCTTTTTAAAGAACTCCTTTAAAACACTCCTTTATGCTTTGCGTAAAAATTCTACATCATTTTTGATCAACAATATGTCACTCACATATACTAATCGTAAAGGAGGAGAGTGTCGAGGAGAGTTCCACAAGACGACGGGCAGGACGATCTTGATGTTCTACTGCAAGACAGGCTTCACTTAAGCTTCATGACGATATGACCGAGGTGGAATATGGTGGAGGGGGCACCGCACACGGCTAAGGAACGATCCGTAGATCAAACTTGTGTGTCCTAGGGTGCCCCCTGCCCCAGTGATATAAAGGAGGGAGGGGGAGGTGCCGCCCAAGGAGGCGGCCGAGGAGTCCTACTCCCACCGGAGTAGGACTCCCTTCCTAGTTGGAGTAGATTGGGGAGGGGAAGAGGAAAGGGGCGCCGCCTCCTCCTGTCCTATTCGGACTGGGGAGGGGGGCGCCCACCCCCGGCCGCCCCTCCTCTTCTCCTCGAGGCCCACTATGGCCCATTTAGTCCTCGGGGTTCCGTAACCTCCCTAAGATCTCCTAAGAATTCCTTTCACCCGAACCATTCCAACTCCAAATATAGGCTTCCAATATATCAATCTTTATGTCTCGACCATTTCGAGACTCCTCGCCATGTCCGTGATCACATCCGGACTCAACTTCTTCGTACATCAAAATACATAAACTCATAATAACCGCCATCGAAACCTTGCTGCATGGACTTACGGTTCGAGAACAATGTAGACATGACCGAGACACGCCTCCGGTCAATAACCAATAGCGGACCTGATGCCCATATTGGTTCCTACATATTCTACGAAGATCTTTATCGGTCGTATCAAGATAACAACATACGTTGTTCCCTTTGTCATCGGTATGTTACTTGCCCGAGATTCGATCGCCGGTATCCAATACCTAGTTCAATCTCGCTATCGCAAGTCTCTTTACTCGTCCGTAATACATCATCTCACAACTAACTCATTAGTTGTAATGCTTGCAAGGCTTCAAGGATGTGCATTACCGAGAGGGCCCAGAGATACCTCTCCGACAATCGGAGTGACAAAACCTAATCTCAAATACGCCAACCCAACATCTTCCTTTGGAGACACCTGTAGTACTCCTTTATAATCACCCAGCCACGCTAGACGCTTGGTAGCACCCAAAGTGTTCCTCCCAAACGGAGTTGCATAATCTCATAGTTACAGAACATGTATAAGTCATGGATAAAAGCAGAGCAACATACTAAACGATCGTGGTGCTAAGCTAATGGAATGGGTCATGTCAATCGATCATTCTACTAATGATGTGACCTTGTTAATCAAATAACAACTCTTTGTTCATGGTTAGAAACATAACCATCTTTGATTAACAAGCTAGTCTAGTAGAGGCATACTAGTGACATGTTGTTTGTTTATGCATTCACACATGTATCATGTTTCCTTAATACAATTCTAGCATGAATGATAAACATTTATCATGAAATAAGGAAATAAATAATAACTTTATTATTGCCTCTAGGCATATTTCCTTCAGCCTCCCACTTGCACTAGAGTCAATAATCTAGATTACATAGTAATGATTCTAACACCCATGGAGTCTTGGTGCCGATCATGTTTTGCTCGTGGAAGAGGCTTAGTCAATGGGTCTCGCAACATTCAGATCCGTATGTATCTTGCAAATTTATGTTCTCCCACCGACTAAGTCCCGGATGGAATTGAAGCGCCTCTTGATGTGCTTGGTCCTCTTGTGAAATCTGGATTCCTTCGCTAAGGCAATTGCTCCAAGATTGTCACGTAAGATTTTCATTGGACCCGATGCACTAGGTATGACACCTAGATCGGATATGAACTCCTTCATCCGACTCTTCATTAGCTGCTTCCGGTTGCTATGTACCCGCTTCACATGTAGATCCCGCCACGACGCTTTGTTTAGAACTGCACCAACCGACAGCTCCTCCGCTTAGTGTAAATACGATCCGGTCTGCGATTTAGAATCGTCTCGATCGTGTCAAAGCTTGCATCAACGTAACTGCTATTTATGAGCTCTTTGTCACCTCCATATACGAGAAACATATCCTTAGTCCTTTTCGTATTTCAGATGTTCTTGACCGCTGTCCAGTGATCCACTCGATTACTTTGGTACCTCCTCGCTAAACTTATAGCAAGGCACACATCAGTCCTGCACAAGATTGCATACATGATAGAGCCTATGGTCAAGCATAGGAACATCTTTCATTTTCTCTATCTTCTCGCAGTGGTCGGGCATTGAGTCTTACTCAACTTCACACCTTGTAACACGTGCAAGAACCCTTTCTTGCTTGATCCATTTTGAACTTCTTCAAAATTTTGTCAAGGTATGTGCTTTGTGAAAGTCCAATTAAGCCTTGATCTATCTCTATAGATCTTAATGCCCAATATGTAAGCAGCTTCACCGAGGTCTTTCATTGAAAAACTCTTATTCAAGTATCCCTTTATGCTATCCAGAATTCTATATCATTTCCGATCAGCAATATGTCATCTACATATAATATCGAAATGCCACAGAGCTCCCACTCACTTTCTTGTAAATACAAAGCTTCCCAAAAGTCTCAGATAAACCCAAATGCTTTGATCACACTATCAAAGCGCTTATTCCAACTCCGAGATGCTTGCACCAGTCCATAGATGGATCGCTGGAGCTTGCATACTTTGTTAGCTCCCTTGATCGACAAAACCTTCTCGTTGCATCATATACAACTCTTCTTCCGTAAATCCATTCAGAATGCAGTTTTACATCCATTTGCCAAATTTCATAATCATAAAATGCGCAATTGCTAACATGATTCGGACAGATTTAAGCATCGCCACGGGTGAGAAGGTCTCATCGTAGTCAATCCCTTGAACTTGTCGAAACCCTTTATGCATAAGTCGAGCTTTGTAGACAAAGAATATTACCGCCGCCACGCTTCTTCTTGAAGATCCACTTGTTTTCTATTGCTTGCCTACCTCGGGCAAGTCAACCAAAGTCCATACTTTGTTTTCATACATGGATCCCATCTCGATTTCATGGCCTCAAGCCATTTTATGGAATCTGGCTCACCATCGCTTCTTCATAGTTCGAGGTTCATCATGATCTAGTAGCATGATTTCTAGAACAGGATTACCGCATTCACTCGCGGATCTTACTCGTTGATCTACGAGGTTCTGAGTAACTTGATCTCAAGTTTCATGATCAACATCATCAACTTCCTCACTACTTGGTGTAGATGTCTCGTAAACCGTTTCGCGACAAACTACTTTCAAGTAAGGGAGAAGGTACTATTACCTCATCAAGTTCCACTTTCTCCCACTCACTTCTTTCGAGAGAAACTCCTTCTAGAAAGGATCCATTCTTAGCAACGAATGTCTTGCCTTCGGATCTGTGATAGAAGGTGTACCCAACTGCTTCCTTTGGGTATCCTATGAAGACACATTCGATTTGGGTTCGAGCTTATCAAGTTGAAGCTTTTTCACATAAGCATCGATCCCCAAACTTTAAGAAACGACAACTTTGGTTTCTTGCCAAACCACAGTTCATAAGGTGTCGCCTCAACGGATTTCGACGGTGTTCTATTCAAGTGAATGCGCCGCCTCTAGAGCATAACCCCAAAACGATAGCGTAAATCAGAAGAGACATCATAGATCGCACCATATCTAGTAAAGTGCGACACGACGCTCGACACACCATTACGCTGTGGTGTTCCGGTGGCGGAGTTGCTAAACTATTCCGCATTGTTTCAAATGTAGACCAAACTCAGAACTCAAATATTCACCTCCACGATCGATCAGAGAAATTTAATTTTCTTGTTACGATGATTTTCAACTTCACTCAAATTCTTTGAACTTTTCAAATGTTTCAGACTTATGTTTCATTAAGTAGATATACCCATATCTCGCTAAGTCATCCGTGAAGGTGAGAAAATAACGATATCCGCCACGAGCCTCAACATTCATCGGACCACATACATCTCAGATGTATGATTTCCAACAAATCTGCTGCTCTCCATAGTACCGAGAACGGGTTCTAGTCATCTTGCCCATGAGGCACGGTTCGCAAGTGCCAAGTGATTCATAATCAAGTGACTCCAAAAGTCCATCAAGATGGAGTTTCTTCATGCGCTTTACAATCGATATGACCTAAACGGCAAGGCCACAAATAAGTTGCACTATCATTATCAACTCGTGATCTTTTGGTTTCAACATTATGAATATGTGTATCACTACTATCGAGATTCATCAAAATAGACCACCTCAAGGGTGCATGACCATAAAAGATATTACTCATATAAATAGAACAACCATTATTCTCTCGATTTAATGAATAACCGCCTCGCATCAAACAAGATCCAGATATAATGTTCATGCTCAACGCAGCACCAAATAACAATTATTTAGGTCTAAAACTAATCCCAAGGTAGATGTAGAGGTAGCGTGTCAATCACATCACATCGACTTTGGAACCATTTCCCGCGATCGTCACCTCGCCCTTGCCGTTGTTCGCTAATCCGTAGTCCCTGCTTCGAGTTGCAAATATTAGCAATGTAACCAAGATCAAATACCCAAAGCATCATGAGCTCTAGTAAGGTACACATCAATAACATGTATATCACATATACCTTTGTTCACCTTGCCATCCTTCTTATCCGCCAAATACTTGGGGCAGTTCCGCCTCAAAGGACTAGTCTTCTGGCAAAGAGAAGCACTCTGGCCAGTGTTTAGGTCCGACTTGGGTTTTTCTCCCGAGCAAAGAACTTGCTTGCTGTTCTTCTTGAAGTTCCCTCTTCTTCCCTTTGCCTTTCTTCTTGAAACTAGTGGTCTTATCGACCATCAACACTTGATGCTCCTTCTGATTTCTACCTCCGCAGCCTTTTAGCATTGTAAGAGCTCGTATAGTCTTTACTAACCCTTGCATATTATAGTTCATCACGGCCTTTGTAGCTTGGTGGCGTGATTGAAGAATTCTGTCAATGACACAATCATCCGAAGATTAACTCCCAATTGTGTCAAGTGATTGTAGTACCTGCACATTCCGAGTATGTGCTCACTAATGTAACTATTCTCCTCCATCTTGCAGCTATAGAACTTATTGGAGACTTCATATCTCTCAATCCGGCATTCTGTTGAATATTAACTTCAACTCCTCGAACATCTCATATGCTCCATGACGCTCAAAACGCCGTTGAAGTCCCGGTTCTAAGCCGTAGCATGGCACATCGAACTATAGAGTAGTCATCAGCTTTGCTCGCCAGACGCTCATAACATCCGTGTTGCTTCCAAGAAGAAGTTCGGCACCTAGCGGTGCATCCAGACGAACTCTCTCAGGCAGCAATGAGGATGATCTCGTTACGGACCCAATCCGTAATTGCTACCATCATCTTTCAACTTTGCTTTCAAGGAACGCATTAAAATTCAACGGAACAACAAAGACGAGCCATCTATCTACAATCAAACATAAACAAGCAAGATACTATCAGTACTAAGTTCATGATAAATTTAAGTTCAATTAATCATATTACTTAAGAACTCCCACTTAGAAAGACATCTCTAGTCATCTAAGTGATCACGTGATCCAAATCAACTAAACCATAACCGATCATCACGTGAAATGGAGTAGTTTTCAATGGTGAACATCTTATGTTGATCATATCTACTATATGATTCACGCCGACCTTTCGGTCTCCGTGTTCCGAGGCCATATCCGCATATGCTAGGCTCGCCAAGTATAACCCGAGTATTCTCATGCAGTGCAAACTGGCTTGCACCCGCTAGATGGACGAGCTTATCACACCCGATCATCACGCGGTGTCCGGGCACGATTTAACTTTGGCAACGTGCATACCGGGAGAACACTTCTTGATAATTTAGTGAGAGATCATCTTATAATGCTACCGCCAATCAAAGCAAGATAAGATGCATAAAGGATAAACATCACATGCAAATCAATATAAGTGATATGATATGGTCATCATCATCTTGTGCTTCGTGATCTTCATCTCCGCAGCACCACCATGATCACCATCGCCACCGCGCGACACCTTGATCTCCATCGAGCATCGTTGTCGCCTCGCCAATCTTATGCTTCTACGACTATCGCTACCGCTTAGTGATAAAGTAAAGCATTACAGTATGCATTGCATTGCATACAATAAAGCGACAACCATATGGCTCCAGCCAGCTTGTCGATAACTTCGTTACAAAACATGATCATCTCATACAATAAAATATAGCATCACGCCTTGACCATATCACATCACAACATGCCCTGCAAAAACAAGTTAGACGCCCTCTACTTTGTTGTTGCAAATTTTACGTGGTTGCTACGGGCTTAAGCAAGAACCAGTCTCACCCACGCATCAAAACCACAACGATATTTCACAAATAGACTCCGCTTTTAACCTTCTCAAGGACCGGCGAGCCACACCTGTTCAACTAAAGTGAGAGAGACAGACACCCACCACCACCTTTAAGCAACGAGTGCTCGTGGCGGTGAAACCAGTCTCGCCAGAAGCGCACGCTGCATGTCGGTCCGGCCGCTTCATCTCACAATACCGCTGAACCAAAGTATGACATGCTCGGTAGGTAGTATGACTTGTATCGCCCACAACTCACTTGTGTTCTACTCGCAAAACATCAAACCATAAAAACCTAGGCTCGATGCCACTGCTGGGGAACGAGTAATTTCAAAAATTTCCTACGCACACGCAAGATCATGGTGATGCATAGCAACGAGAGGGGAGAGTGTTGTCTACGCACTCCTCGAGACCCGGCGAAGCGATCACAACGAGAGGAAGTAGTCGACGCTCTCCTCGCGATCCGACCGATCCCGGCGCCATTACTCCGCGCCCCAGTTCTTGACACACGCATAGCTCGATGACGCCCTCGATCTGATCCAGCCGAGTGTCGAGGGAGAGTTCCACAAGACGACGGCAGGACGATCTTGATGTTCTATCAAGCAGGCTTTCACTTAAGCTTCATGCGATTTATGACCGAGGTGGAATATGGTGGAGGGGGGCACCGACACGGCTAAGGAACGATCCAGAGATCAAACTTGTGTGTTCTAGGGTGCCCCCGCCTCAGATATAAAGGAGGGAGGGGGAGGTGCGGCCGCCCAAGGGAGGCGCTGCCGAGGAGTCCTACTCCCACCGAGTAGGACTCCTTCCTAGTTGGAGTAGGATTGGGGAGGGGAAGAGGAAGGGGGCGCCGCCTCCTGTCCTATTCGGACTGGGGGGGGGCGCACCACCCCGGCCGCCCCTCCTCTCTCCCTCGAGGCCCACTAAGGCCCATTTAGTCCTCGGGGTTCCGAACCTCCCTAGATCCGTAAATTCCTGCTCACCCGAACCATTCCAACTCAAAATATAGGCTTCCAATATATCAATCTTTATGTCTCGACCATTTCGAGACTCTCGCCATGTCCGTGATCACATCCGGACTCAACTTCTTCGTACATCAAAATACATAAACTCATAATAACCGCCATCGAAACCTTGCGGCATGGACCTTACGGTTCGAGAACAATGTAGACATGACCAGACACGCCTCCGTCAATAACCAATAGCGGACCTGATGCCCATATTGGTTCCTACATATTCTACGAAGATCTTTATCGGTCGATCGCATAACAACATACGTTGTTCCTTTGTCATCGGTATGTTACTTGCCCGAGATTCGATCGCTTGGTATCCAATAATGCCGTGATTTGTCGTACGCAGATGTCCTAGCATAAGGACTTAGTCGTGGAGCCATCGCTACGGTTTACTTGTAGTTAAACCTGACACAAAGACACGAGGGTTTTATACTAGTTCGCCCCTTCGATGAAGGTAAAAGCCTCACGCCTAGTTGTGATGGAATTGATGTAGTCTCACGGCTAGGAGCAAATAAGCTTCGCTTAGGCTCGAGTTGTGGTTGTTCGCTCAACTACCGCCGGGTCGCCCCTTTATATACACGAAAGTGACGCCTGTCATTTTGCGGGTAGTCCCAACCGTTCATATTCGCCAGATCCCCGGTCTCTCTCTATTCCTAACTTACAATACAAGTTTATACATCGCCGCGTTTACGGCCACAAGTTCTAAACCGATTTACAGTGCCTTGGGCCTTCCATGACTACACCACTAATAGGCTAACCCGCCCAAACTTGGCCGGTTTGTACCTAGTGGTAACATCCTCAACATTAGGCCCCATTGATTTGAACCGGTTCATGTCAATCCTTCATAAACCTGCATCTTGGATATCTTCTTTGTATAATAAACCGCCACGTTGTCATCGCTTCGATCACACGTAAACCGCATGACATCATTGCTTCGGTCATCAGAAACCAGCATGACGC
>JAHHZJ010004059.1:0-36394 GCA_021437245.1 Aegilops speltoides | reverse complement strand
CTTCGACGCCAATTGGAGAACACTACCCAAGGATCCAAGTCCATCGACAAGTACTTCAAGGAGATGATGATTGCTTTGCGACGAGCCAGGCGGATTTAATTCTCATTTCGATGAAGTTCCACTTCATGATGGGATTGCACAACGACATCTCCAAGACCATCGCCCTCAAGAACTACAAGTCCATCGACGACTACTACATTGGTGCTCTCACATGAACAAGAACTCATGAAGGCCAAGGCTTCTCCACCCCAAGCAAACTTCAGCACTCAAGCTCTATGACAAGCATGAGGCTAGTACCACCAAGATGTCCAAGCCCGACAAGCTCCAAGACGATGCTCCTAAGTGTGACTTCACCGCCATCCCTCTTGTGACATTGATGATGCCGAGTCACTCGACTTTTTCAAGACTGCAAGGGACGATGTTCGACCACGGAGACCTTCAAGGACCAAGCTTTGGAGGCAAGTGACAAGGTGGCGAGCAAGGATGATGCTTCCATCTTTGGAGGCGAGAGTGATGATGTGCCATCTTCGCCTTCATCTACGGCGACGTGACTAGATGATCGAGCATGGGATTTTACCTTCGGTCATGGAGGAGAGTGATGATGTGCCATCTTCGCCTTCATCCACGGCGATAACGACGAGATGGTTGAGCATGGGATTCTCCTTCACCACGGCGACGATGATGACTTGAGTGACTTGTGCCACCATATTGAGAGTGAGAGTGACTTCACCACTAGCCCCATATATGATGAGTTGCCACACCCATGTGAGGAGAGCCACAACCCCACCACTTGAGTGAGATGAGTGACTCCACCATACGTGAGTTTGAGTGCACCTATTTTGAGAGAGTGAGTGAACCACCACATAGAGAGAGTGAGATAGTTGATAGGTCTCGTGAGGCCATTTGCATTTCTAACAACTTGACCTCTACCTCTATTGTGTCTTCTCATTTGGTGCTAGGTCCCATTTATGATGACGCACGATCCTCGATTTACTTGCCCTCCCTTGGACAAGACGATGGCCATGGTGGAATATGATGCACCGCCCACATGGTTCCATCAAGATGATGATGATGACCACCATTTGGTCTTTCCCACCTCACCTACACCACTTGAGTGGAATGAAAAGGTAACATAGGTGAAGGTGATGCTCTAGTCCCACTAGTGGACATTCTTGACATTGATTGCTTGCATGATGTTGATCCACCTATTGCCATGCTTCATGCTAGTATGATTTCCCATGCGATGATTTGCCCATTTATGATGAGTACGATGATTCTCTTGTGGAGTCTATTAGTTGTGATGCCATGTTACATAGGATTTCTTGTGAGAATTCTTTAGGTCACATCATGTTTGATAATCCGCTTGACTTGTCATATGCTATGCATGAGATCAACCATATGTCTTATTTGCAATCTCTTCATAGTGACTATGCATATGCCATTAAAATAAACCCAATTTGCACATATGGCATAGATGACAAGCCCATGGTTATTGGCATTTGCTTTTCTTGTGATGATATTGATATGCTCCCTTTGCATCATTTATCTCATATGCCATGCCATGACCACCTAGCTTCGGATATGCATTGTTTTGGATGTTGTCCATTTTGTCCATATGATATTTCTGATATTGCTCATGAGGAGACCCCATAGTTTCTCATACATTTTAGGAGATTTTGATCCATCCCATCCATTGCATGATCCCAACACTTGTGTGCACCATATGCTCTCCATGAATAAACATGCTTTTGATGTGCCATATACATGTTTGCTCAATTTGTGTCCCCATCGTGTCATACATAACAACTATTCTTTCATGATGGATGACATGTTCATATACCATGCCTCAAATTTCTTTGAGCATTGCTTACCTTGTGCTAACTCACACGTGCACATACACATCATGATGGATGATGTGTACATTTACCACACGCATAATTTCTTTCGCTTGTGCCTCTTTGTGTAGGTACCTATGAATACTTGTCAACCTCGCAATCCCACGAAGTTGACAAAACGAGCTCTTGAGAGCAACGATGCTTTGGGATCCCGTGGACTATCCTTACCACCGCCCCTTCAGCAAGGACTATGCACTACTCGTTGTTGTTGTTGAGACCAAAGTGAAATGCCTTGCCTATCCATCACAAGACTCGAGTAGAGGTGAGTAGGAAATGAGATAAACAATACCAAGTTACCTTTTCCCAAAGTTGAGGATGTATCTCTTTCACTCAACGTGAGATGAAAGAATAGTGGAATTGGTACCGACTTGTTCACTCACACCTACAAGTAAAGGCTTATGGTAGAACTCGTGAGGGTAGTGGCACAAAAATTTGATGCAAAATGTTAGCAAGAGTCAATAATGTTGAAAAGATTCACAAATTGCAAGTGAAACAAGTAGACCAATAGCAATGAAAGGCACGGAAACACACACACGGATAGATAAATGGGGTCGTGCAACCAAGGAATGAGCACAAATGTGGAATCCACGAAACGCTTGTGTTGCACAACTCAAGAGACGCTAGCACGATGTCAATAATAGGCGGATACACACTTGTGCTCAACCTATAAGATGCAAAATGGATAAACTTTATCCCAAGTATGCTATGTATGTATGGTTCCCGGTGTTTCTCTCAAGCATGATGTCATATGATGTAGATTTTACAATCTTATGTGCAATGGGTATGATGCTATGGCACTTGCTCACGAGCTCTTTGCTCTCTTTTTGCTTAAAAGCTTTTTTTTCTCTTTTTTTTCTATGGCCAATTTGCACACTGCATAAACCAAGATAGCTATTGCGTATATGCAGGAACGATATTGTGACACAATGTATGATATGATACCAATATGATATGGTATATATGCAATGGAATGGTGGATCACTAATGTGCACAAGTAACGCTGTTTAATACTCAAATGGCTAGTCTCGATAGGTAAGTGACGCAAATGGGCTAGTTAACAATGCAATTGCAAGGTGAATATACAAAGGTGTCGCCGAGGTTACCGTCTCTTGGCAATGATGAGAGGCGGTGTTGTCGATGTCAATTCGCTCCTAGTTAGCCAAACACCCTAGGAAACGGAAAAACCGCAAACTCAAAATCCAAAGGCAAATGTCAAAATGGTGGTAGCGAAAAGCGGTGGAGGTGTTGCACTAGGCAATGCGGATGGAATGATGGGCTATAAACGAGTCGGAGTTGAAGTTGCTAATAAGCAGTCAAACACCTTAGGAGACACAAGCCACAACTCAAACAAGCTCAAACAACTATTGGGTTGTTGGTGGTAATCAATGTATGGTGGGAAGGTATGTGGAAGTGGTGGTGGTAGTGGTTGATGAAGAAGCAACCGTCCCTAAGTAGCCAAACACCTTAGGAGACTCAAGTCACTACTCAAACAACCTCAAATACTATGGGGAACAAAATGGGTTAGGTTGCGAAGTCTGGTGGTATGCGGATGATATGGTGGAGGGCCTAGCAAAGATGCCAAAATTCCGAAAAGTTGATGGTGTCAAATGGTGTTGGTGGTATTTTGTGGGATAGGGATGTCAATAGCTTCAAAACGAGCTAAAGAACGTCAAAATCGGAGTTCGGATGAATTAGTTATGGACAAAACAAAATCAGCCGGGTTAGTTTCGGGGTAAACCGGATGATCCGGGAGGAGGTCCGATGATCGGGCTCGGTCCGGATGATCCGGAGGAAATCCGATGATCGCCAGTGCCGGTTCTGTTTTTCGGTGCGCTTTATCCGACGTCCGGGGAAGTCCAGCTGATCCGGCTTGGTCCGGATGATCCGGAGAATGTCCGGATGATCCGCCAAGTCAACCCGCCGACGGTTTCTGGGGACGAATTTTAAGGAAATGGATGATTTTCGGGCAAAATTTGAGGATTTCGTGGATGGAAGGTGGGGAAACTTGGGGAAATGCTAGATCCACTTGAAACCAAGCAAATCCATGGATCAAAATCAACAAAACATCATCAAACCAACAAATCAAAAAATTTGGGGCTATTTTGGTGGGATTTTGATTTAGGCAAGAACACGCAAAATCAAGCTAGAAAGAGGGTAGGGCTCCAAAAACGTGATCAACGTGGCTCATGATACCATATGATGTAGGTGGAAACCTATAGCAACGATCTTTCACGCTTGGGAGGATCCTCAAGAACACGATGAACACGGGAACAACGGGAGAAATCACAAGGGAAACACTTAAGAACAAGTCCAAATCACACATCCACTAGACAATCAAACACACAAGATCACAAGGTACATGAACAACAAAGGAAAGATACAAGGTTCATCTCCAAGAGGAGGTCTTGATGATATCCTAGATGGATCTTCCCACAAGGGGGCTTGATGATCCCGGGATCTTCTCCTAGATGGAGGTCTTGGCCTCCAATGGAGTAGTGGTCTCTCTCTCTCAAGAGTAGAGATAGGTAGGAGCAAAGCCTAAGAATGAGCTATCACTTTGCTAACCCTAGAAAGGAGGTGAGGGGGTCTATTTATAGTCTTAGCCACGAAGGGGTGAGGGGAAGGGATACATGGGCTTTGGGTCTGATTCTCACAAGAAAAGCAGGCCGGATGATCCGGATGGGGGTCCGGATGATCCGGCCATCCGATGATCCGGGAGGTGACCCGATGATCCGTCAGGAGGACCTCTGTTGTCGTCGGACGATTTGTCCGGATGATCCGGGGCACCTGATGATCCGCCGAGCCGGATGATCCGGACGGCTGTCCGGACGTCTGCCCGGCTCCCCGCAGCCGCCTCTTCTTCTCCTTTCTTCCATTTCTCTTCCATGCTTCTCATGATGGTGTAGTCGTTTCTGGCGCTGCACTCCTCCTGACATCCGTGAAGGTCCGACAATACCTATGCATGCACATGTAAGGAGGTGGTAGTATACCATCCTCGAGAGTGTCAAGTGAGCACGTGTAAAGGAGAAGATTCACCTTTGAGTATGTGAAGCAGGTGTGGCACGTGTCACTTGCCAAACGAACTCTTGACATGGTGATGTCCATAGGATGCTCCGCATCAAGTGTTGTCATCAAGCCTAGCATATGGTTTGACAAAGAAGTGTGGCATGGCATTTGAGCATATAAATTGAGCACAATCAAGTACATCTTGGGAACAAGCATTGTCTTGTCGTCGTTGCTTGGAGAAGGCTTGGTTGGTATCGAAGTTGGCGTATTTGTTGAAGCTTGGTTGTTGGAGATGCCGTATGTCTTGGATGAGTACTTGGCGTACTTGAAGTCATCTTGCACTTGACGTTCTGCCTTTGTAGCTTGATGCACGAGCTCAATGAGGTTGAGGTTGGAAGTCATGATCTTCTTGATGGGATGGTTGAGTCCATTCAAGAATCGTGCCATTGTTTGCTCATCATCCTCCCGACATTGGCTCAATCATGGCAATCTCCATTTCCTTGTAGTATTCTTCAACACTCTTGTTCCTTGCTTGAGGAGTTGGTGCTTCTTGAAGAGATCACGGTTGTAGTAGGTGGGCACAAAGCGTGCTCTCATGACATCCTTCATTTGAGCCCAAGTGGTGATTGGAGGTTCACCTCTTGCTTGTCGGCGCTTAAGGACTTGTTCCCACCATATGAGCACATAGTCTTGGAACTCAAGTGATGCCATAGCGATCTTCTTCTCTTCCTCATAGTTGTGCAAACGAAAGATTTTGTCGACCTTCAATGCCCATGAGAGGTACTCTTCGGGATCATTGGTTCCATTGAACTTGGGCATTGTGAACTTGAGCTTGCCATAGCGGTGTTCTTCATTATTTTGAGGTCGATGTTGATGATGACGTTCTTGACGTGGAGGGTAATGATCGTCATGTTGCTCTCGGCGAGGAGGAAGTCCATGATCAACATGCTCTTGTTGACCTTGAGTTTGAGGAGCTTGGACGTTGCACGCCGCATGGTAGTTCCTCTTGTATTTCTTCTCGGCGCCCTCTGATCGCGCTTTCGCGATTGCGTTGGCGCAGAGTTTGACTTGATGCTTGAAGAGCGCTGCTCCGCCGAGAGCTTGTGCTTTCGTTGTTGTTGTTGAAGAGCGCTTAGTCTCGGCGCCTTGTTGCTCTTTTGTGTAAGCGCGTCGTTTGTTCTTGTTGGTGACGAAGACGTTGTCGCTCTTGAGCTTGAGCAAACGTCACTTGGCTCGATTGAGGACGAGGAACTTGTTCATCAACTTGCTCTTGTGTGCTTGTCATGTAGCGTGGTTGCGCTGCATGACGATCTTGACGCTGCTCGTCAAGAATGTTCGATGACGGTGTACTTGTGTCGGAGAAGGAGTCGCCGGATTGGCGACTTGAGGGCTCCGCCTTGAATGTGAAGAGGTAGAAGTACGCCGTTCACCAACAAGCGGATCTCGCCCATTCTTGCATCATTCTCTTTCTTGTGCGCTACGAGTTTGTTGTCGGCGCATCTCGTGTACGTTGCCTGAGAGTCGCAAGTCGGTGAGAGGTTGTCGATGCGTTTCGCCATTGCTTGTTGCTCTTGATGGAGAGCTGCTATGCCAAATAGGTGACTCTTGGTGACGAGGATGACATTTCGTCGCCTTGCTCGATGAAGAGTGGATTTGTAGAAGAACTTGGCCTATCCATCATTTCAAGCAATTGTGAGTGGTAGAAAGAGAAGAATGAATACCAATGTACCTTTGACCGGTTGAAAATGAATCAAGTTCACTTAAATGCGGACAATGAAATAGCACTATTGGTACCGATCCTTGTCGATTCTCACACCTACACAAGTAAAAGCCTTTGGTGGAGCTTGGTTAGGATGGTGGCACAAAATTGATTGCAATCGTAGCTTGACTCAAAAATGTTGAAGAAGATTCACAAATTCAGATATGCAACAAGTAGACAAGCAAGTAGTGGTACATGTAAACACACACGCAAATAGATAAATGGGATTGTGCAAACAAAATGAGCCAAAATGTGGAATCCATTAAAATGAGCCAAAAGATGGTATATGATGGTTATCAATGCAATTGCAAGGTATGACAAAGATGTCGCCGATGTTACCGTCTGTGAGTAAGATGAGTAGCCAACAAAATGAGCGCTTTGTTGTTGATGTCACACCGCCTAGATAGTCAAACACAAAAGGACACGGAATCTCACTCAAATTGTCGAACTCAACTTCGAATGTGGGCACGGAGGTTGTGTCTTGGGGTTTTGCAAACGGAAGTGGTGGTAGATGGGGTGGAGGGTGTATGTGTGGGTGGTAGTGGTGGTGGAGGAGAATCGCACTGCAAGTTGTGCAGAGGAAGCCGGATGATCCGCCAGGAGCCGATGATCCAAAGTAGTCCGGATGATCCGGACTTGGTCCGATGATCCGGCAGGTCAACCACGACGGGAACCGCTCGAAGAACTCAAAATGGGGTGGAATTTGACGATTTCGAGGATTTTGGGTGGATTTCGAGGGGAGAAGGTAAAACACAAGATCCACGAGTTACACATCGAATCCACGGATCAAAAACAACAAAACATCATCAAAACTAACAAATCACAAAAAATTTGGGGGTATTTTTGTGGATTTTCGGGTTTTAGGACGAAAACAACAAAATCAAGCTAGGAATCACGAGGTAGGGGCCCAAAACGTGATCAACGGCTCATGATACCATATGATGTAGGGTGGAACCCTAATTCGCCGATCTTTCACGCTTGAGGATCCTACGAAGGGAACACGAAGAACGCTGGAAGAAACGAGAGGAAATCACGGGACGAACGAGAGAGACACTCAACCGACAAGAGATCAATCACACAAGGTCTAGATCATCGGGCACGAGTGATACATGGTCCAAAATCAACAAGGAAAGATACAAAGGTAATCGTTTTCTCCCGGAGGAGGCCTTGAATCCACGAGGATCTTTCCTTAGGGGTCTTGAATCCGATGGATCTTCCTAGACGGAGGTCTTGGTCTCCGTGGAGAAGTACCTGGATGAGCAAAGGCTCTCACACACAAATATGAGCAAATCCAATGCTAAGTCTCAAAGTGAGAGAGAGGGGTCCTATATAGAGTCGGGGCGGGGTACATGGGCTCAGCCTCAACACGCTACAGCGCTTGGCCGGACGATCCGGGACGGTCCGATGATCTGGGGCCCGATGGTCCGGTGCTCACGGTGACGGCAGGTCGGACGTCTGCCAGGTCCGATGTCAAGGATCCGGATGATCCGGCCGGGTCCGGATGATCCGCTTCAGCGCGGAGGTTCTGTTCTTCGACGATTTAGCGGATCGCCTGCACGGGTCCGGATCATCGGCTCCCGGATTGCCCGGCCTCCGTCCGATCGTCTGCCTCTCGTCCTGGTTGCTCTCTCCGCCTATCTTCCGCTTCCTTCTCCTTGCTTTCCAGCCTCTTCATGGTCGACTCCTTGGTGCCCGAGTATGCATAGAGTTTCCGCTGAGGTAGTAACCATGTCTCATGAATCAAGGAGAGTTGTGAGAGGAGTGATGTCACCGGTTTCAAAAGCTCGCACGTGCTCGAGTCATCGGTCCTTGTGGTGTTGTAGGTGTTGACGAGAGTCCATGGGGATGATGGAAGGATGCTCCGCATCACTCATCATGGTTGACTCCTTGGTGCCTGAGTATGCATAGAGTTTCCGCTGAGGTAGTAGCCATGTCTCATGTGAATCAAGGAGAGTTGTGAGAGGAGTGATGTCACCTCGGTTTCAAGAGCTCTTGCACGCTCGAGTCATCGTCCTTGTGGTGTTGTAGGTGTTGATGTAGAGTCCATGGGGATGATGGAAGGATGCTCCGATCATAGTACCTTAAATTCAGCCTAAGGTGACTTTTTGGCCCCGAAAGTCAAAGAAATCATTCGTCATTGCTTTCTCGCATGTTTCAACCCATTGGCACTTCCTTTGAAGGAAATTCAAGAGATTATGTTCTTATAGACATTAGCCTCTGGTAGGGACAAACCTACCTTTCTGCAGATGCTCTATGATCCGGCAATCTCATTTGGCAGTAAATTGAAGAAAATCCAGCGCTATATGCCTATTCTCCTTGTTTTCCCGATGGCATGTTGTAACTCATGCGCGTGAAAGCGAAAACAAAAGGGCATTCCTTGGCATCGGTCAATATATATGTGGAAACGATTCTCTATAGAGGACAAGAAATTTTGGGCCAATCTCGCAAAAACGCAAGAGAAAATGAAGTACTTTCAAGGACCCATAGAATGGACAGATGTTCACTAAAACGGTCATAATTTTGTCTGGAGTCCGTCCGACCCATAAGTACTAAACTGCTCTGTATGAAAAATCCAAAATAACTCGCTGGCGCCAGAGGCCCGAGTACCCTCAAATTCAGCCTTAAGCAGGACTTTTGGCCCTCAAAGTCAAAGAAATCATTCGCCGCTTTTTCGCAAGTTTCGAACCCATTGGCACTTCCTTTTGAAGGAAATTGAGAGATTATGTCCTTATAGACATTAGCCCTAGGGACAAACGCCTTTTCAGATGATCTATGATCCGAGCAATCTCTGCCAAATTGAAGAAAATCCAGCGCTATATGCCTTATTCTCTTGCTTTCGCGGATGGCATTGATAGAGGCGAGGTGTCCCGATCTTCGATGAGATAGCAATCGTTTTCGTGGGAGTCGACTTTGACGATCCGTGATGAGGACATCAATACCATTGTTACACCCACAGCCCCTTTGCTGTTATACATACATGGACTACTAGAGCTCACAAGACGCCAACTAAATTACTAACGACTTTCATTTCTTGGTAATGATTCTATTGTTCATGAGAATATGATGTTGCTCTAAATTGGATACATTTGTTTTGCTTACAAATGAAGGGCCTAGCTTGGAGAAGGATGAACATTGAGCAAGAACAAGCATGGAGATGATGGCGCGTAAGGGGACAAGAACGGAGTTACAAGTGACGATTTCAGACTTTGAAGCCACCATAATGAGTGCATGAAGCCTTGACGAAATATACAAGATGCCACTTCATAAATTTCTGTCCAGAGGCTATTCTAGGTGCTGCGTCACCTTATTATTGTGCCAGCCCATGTAATTTTGAAATACATAAGTATAGGCTATTTTAGAGTCCCAGAGTGTGGGGAAGAAGAGATAGGGTTAGTTTCGGACCCTCCACCAAGGGCCACGAAATTCACCCCTCTTCCTCCATATATACAGCCTTAGGGCACCGCTTAGACTTTGGGTTTTGCTTAGATTAAAAATGCCATAGCTGCAACTTCGCGTTCTGCTTGTGTTCAACGACTGCATAAAGGCGCCACAGTAACCCCACCTTGATCAATAAAGCTATCTTATATTCGCATATCTAGATTGCAATCTGTTTGCTTGTTCTTCGCTTGTTCGCAGGAAACAGACCGGTCGTTGATCGTGCTCGGCGTGGTCCTCTCGGAGTTGGTTTAGCGATTCTAAGGCGCGACGTCCTCGCGACGTCAGAAGTCGGATCGCCAAAGTCGACTTCCACCAAAGCCGTAAATCCACCATCTCATCGAAAGACGGACACCTTTGCCTCTATCAAGTGGTATGAGATTTCTAGGTTGCTCGGTGAGATTTTACTGTTTTCGTAGTTTAGATCGAGTCTGTTCTTCATACCTATAGTCCACAAAAAGCCAAAAAAATTAGGGTTAGTTCATCCCATCCGAACCAATCTAAGCCTTGCATAATCTTTTTCTCAGATTTGTTTGTTGAATTTTGCCGCATCGTGTCAAGTTGCTGGTCTTAGCGCTCTAGTCTTTAGAGTTTCGAGTTCTGTTCACAGGTTGTCACGCCGCCGCTGCCATATATCATCACCGATCATCACCGCTAACCAATCCATACCACCACATATCCGCCGCCCATCACTTAATCCGAAGTTCACCGCAACATATATCCGCCACCAGTCCGAGTTCCACCAGATTCATCTCCGCCACCAGTCCGCGCCCCACCGTTTCATCTCCGCCATTAGTCCTAGTCCGAGTCCAGTAATTGTTGCATTGTTCTCGATTTCCGATCACGCGACATCTGAACAAGTCAGACAGAGAAGGACCGCAAACTCCGAGCCATCCGCCAGTAGAAAAAGAACGGCCAAAAAATTTGCTAGGCAGTTATTAGACCATTTGTAGACTTTTTCGAAAAAATGTTGTGGAGCAAAAAAGAGGAAAAAAGTGCAAAAAAGTGAAAAAAGAAAAAATTCAGTGTGCTCCTCCCTTGTTTACGCGGCAAAGGCCGTGATTTTGTTAGTGTTCTAGGCTCATGCCTCTAGCACGGCTCCAGCCTAGACCAGCACAGACCGTTGTTGAGCGCTTATTCAACTTTTGCTTCTCCTAATTGATTATTGCCGATCTTTTTGCTACCATATTATAAGCCTTCCCAGCTCCACATACATCTACGTCATGCTGGACTCCTCCCCGTAATTGCTCTATCCAAGCTTTGAGAGTTTTGACTACAACGGTTGCCGTATCACCGTCACCGCTGGGTAAGAACCGTAAGAATTTGAGATTTGCTTGACGGGTTTTGATACACCACCACCACTTTAGTAGTCTCGTAGAGGATCATATTCTTGTGTGTTTCTATTTACAAGCAACTATGGTAGGATCTACAAGTCGATGAGACGATTGGATCTCGAATAACAAGGAGTTATGATAAATTTCAGCAAATGATGAGTGGACAGTGCAAGATGTGGTGAATAGATTTGACGAGGCCATGGAGAAGATATATGGCATTGAGAAGACGCTTAACAAGTTTTTTTCATAAAGCGAAGACATTGTCATCGCTTTTCAGCTAAATTCACCGTCATTGCGTACCTATCGCACTTACAACGGCGTTGGCTTCACGCCCCTTCCGAATCAGTATGGACGAAAGCATCAGCGTGTTCCTATTGAGCCGTGACAAAATTAAAGCTGCCATCATTAAGTGAAAGCTTCTTTTGGTTCTTCGCCATCGCTGTCATTGCACGAGGATGATGATTATAACATCCCCGAGGAGACGGTTCTCGCCGCTGTTTGTGCTTTCACTAGCTTTGCATGTGCTTCAGGTCTGAACATTGTAGATTATATCTCCGTTCCAGCTACTTGGGGGCTTTTGAAAACTCATAGCGACGCGGGTTCCACCATATTATCAACGAATTACTTCAAAAATTGGCAAAGACAAGGAAAAAATTTAGAAGAATATTATCGTGAATTACAAACCGGTTTGATTAGATGTGGTATTGTTGAGGAGAATGAAGCTATGCTTGCACGCTTTCCTGTGGATTAAATTAGAGATCTCGCACCATTCTAGACTATAAGGATTATAATAATATCACTGCTTTATTCCATCTTGCTTGTAAAGCTGAACGTGAAGTGCAGGATCGACAGCACATGCCGCATTTCAACTTTTCCGCAAAATGACCTTCATCATGGACAGCACGCATCATATTCATTTCCACCCATCATCACCTCCTTCAGTGCCACTCCAACCGTGATACAAGAAAGCAGGCAACCACCACTATCTGCCAAGAGCACACCGCTGGGCCTGCATGCAGTTCTTCCATGCATGCCAACATATCACCGCCGAATTTTTGTCAGCCCTGCATTTCCAAAGATCGAACCAAATTTTTTTGTTCTCTGCGTGAGCTGACCTGATCATCCTTTATTTGTCGGTTTTTCACTCCACAACCTGGATCAACAAAAATTTTTCAAAACCACAGATCCGACTTTTTCCTTTTCTAATAAACGCGCACATTTGATGCTTCCCACACCTGGAGTCTGAGACTTGGGCTCCAACTTCTTCCTTTCTCAAACTTACATTCTGTATCAAAACATAGTATGTTCTCATCCACACTGACCACCGACTTTCCAACTGTTCAATCATCGGCTCTTGCAAAATTTTGTCAGAGTTCTTTTTAATTTTTTCATGTATTTGTTGTCACCCAATTCTGAGTTGAATGTTGGCTGGCTTTGAGCACATAACATACAAATCTTTTGATGTGCTCAAAGCCAATAACATTCAACTCAAGTTGGGTGACAAGTGCAGTATATGTTGAAAGTGATCGGCAATCACATTTTCTCCTTTCAATGTACTTGATCACACATGGAAAGATTCAATAAATTCACTCCATTTAGCATGTCGCTTGTTCAATTTAGTTTGACCTTTTGTACTTAAGCCGCTTATGATCGGTGTGGATGACAAACTCATGAGGTCTAAGATAGTGTTCCCAAACATGGAGGACACGACTAAAGCATACAATTCTTTGTCAATACATGGATAGTTAAGTTGAGCAACGGAGAGTTTTTCACTAAAATAAGTAATGACTCGCTTTGCATTAAATTCCTCCAATACCGCAATACCACTTGCATCACAATGGACCTCAAAAGTTTTGTCAAATTGGGCAAAGCAAGAATTGAGCATGAGTAGCAAAGACTTGAGCTCATCAAAAGCGCTGATTGCAAAGGTCCCCAAACAAAAGGAGTATTCTTCTTACTTAAAGCATGCAAAGGAGCTGCAATAGTGCTAAAGTTTTTACAAGCGCGATAAAACTCAGCAAGACTAAGGAAATTCAAGACTTGTTGCAAATTGGTGGTTAAATTTTAATTGCTTTGATCTTAGTTTCATCAACATGGACATTCCTTGAAGAGACAATGAAACCCAAGAAAACCACTTTGTCAACTCCAAAAGTGCATTTTTCAAGTTGGCATAAAGACTTTCCTTTCAAGTGTTTGCAAACAAGCTTAACGTGATCAAGATGCTCTTCCATGGTTTTATAAACACAAGAATGCCATCAAGTAAACCACAACAAAGATTCCAATGTATGGACGTACATGATGCATGAGGCTTATAAAAGTCTGCTGGAGCCTCCGATAAACCCATAAGCATAACCAACCATTCATATAAGCCAAATTTTGTTTTGAAAGAAGCTTTCCATTCATCACCCTCATGAATGCGTTTGATAATAGCCACTTTTAAGATCAATTTGAGAAAAGTTAGCTCCACTAAGTTCATCAGCATATCATCTAAGCGAGGAATGGGATGCCTATAGCGCACGGGTGATAGCATTTATGGGTCTACAATCGGATACATGCTTTGAAACTTCCATCGGCTTAGGCAAGAATAACGGTACCAAGACAAGGGCTTAAGCTTTCACGCATATGACCGCTATCGATGAGTTGTTGTACTTGCCGTCAATCTCCTTGGTTTCTTCGGGATTGACACTAGGAGCTTTGTTTGGAAGTGGCGTCCGGGGATGAGGCCGATCGATGCTCAATGCCTCAAGAGGAGGTAGACCCGGAGGTAGCTCATCGGGGAAACATCTTGAATTCTCAGAAAAGAGATTGAAACACCAAAGGTAGCTCCGAGTGGTGTTAGTTTTGTTCTCCATCCTGCACAGGACAAAAGTGCATCACACTCTGATGGGTTCTCACACACTTCTCTCACATCATGTTTGGTGGCGAATAGTATGAGGTTTTTTCTCTAGGCTAAGAAGGCCAATGGCTTTCTTTGTGTCTCTCACTCACTTTTTGGTGGCTCACTTTTCACTCTTTCTCTTCTTTGGTTGGTGGCTTGTTTGTCGGCTACTTGGACTAGGAGACATGGGTCGAGGGGATTTCTTTGTTTTCATCTTGAAGCTATAGTGGTTTGTACGCCCATTGTGGTAGACACCACGCCGACCATGGCGCCGACTCAAGGAGGAGGTGGCAAACGAATGGGGACCACTTCACACTCCAAAGTGTTCTGCAATCATTTTGAAGGATACGGACCGTGATGCTCAACTCAGATAGTGCCGAGTCACTTAGCCATTGAACCTGTATGGTTGCGGATGCTTCTTCTGACCAATTGAGCTTGGAGCATAGTTCTTCGCTTGCCAAATTGTGGCAACTAACTCCATCGATGATGACCTTGACGGATCTCCCATTGATGCCGGCCTTGTGTGGGAAGATGTGGCATCGTTGGTCTTTCTTGTTGATGTTGAAGTGTCAAGACTTTGAGACAACAAGAGCGGGCTTGTATCTTCATCACAAAGACTTGATCATCTTCATCCTCGTTGATACCGTGCATGCACACTTGCTCAATAGCCGCCCATTTCATCTTCACTCATTGAGTCAGAGGTGCATCGCTGCTGAGTATCATGGTACGCTTGTTGGTGCATTCATATGACTTCAAGGCCTCGCCGCCGCAAGTAAAACACTTGCTGAGCTTGTTTTGACGGTCTCATCCGTTGGAGTAGATGATGAATAACGCGCTTGGAGTTGCTCAGTAGAGGAGGATGACTTGAATTTGTCGAAGTTTTCTTTAACTTGACTTGTCGTCGTTGCTGGAAAAGGTTTGGTTGATGTCGGGTTGAGTAGTTGTCAAGCTTGGTTGTTGGAGAGGCCGATGCCTTGATGAGTACTATGACGGAAGTCATCTTGCACTTGTCGCCCGCTTTGTAGCTTGATGCACGAGCTCAATGAGGTTGGAGAAAGGTTGAAGTCGGCAATCTTCTTGATGGATGGTTGAGTCCATTCAAGAATCCGTGCCATTGTTTTGCTCGGCATCTCTCGACATTGGTCAATCATGGCAGCAATCTCATCTCTTTGTAGTATTCTTCAACACTTTTGTTCCTTGCTTGAGGAGTTGTAGCTTGAAGAGATCACGTGTCAGTAGGGCACAAACGTCAAGATGACATCCTTCATTTGAGCCTAAGTGGTGATTGGAGGTTCACTCTTGCTTGTCGGCGCCAAGACTTGTTCCTACCATATGAGCACATAGTCTTGGAACTCAAGTGATGCCATAGCGATCTTCTTCTTCTTCCTCATAGTTGTGCAAACGAAAGATTTTGTCGACCTTCAATGCCCAAGGAGAGGTACTCTTCGGGATCATTGGTTCCATTGAACTTGGGCATTGTGAACTTGAGCTTGCTATAGCGATGTTCTTCATTGCTTTGAGGTCATGTTGATGATGACGTTTCTTTGACGAGGGTAATCATCCTCATGTGCAACCTTGGTGAGGAGGAAGTCCATGATCAACTTGCTCTTGTTGACCTTGAGGCTGAGGTTGAGCTTGATTAGCTTGTGGAGGAGCTTGTTGGGCTTGACGTTATGCGACGTGGATGGTGGTTCTTCTCTTGTATTTCTTCTCGAAGGGCTTCTTCTGATTGCTTCGTCATGATTGCGTGTCATGTAGAGCCTTGTTGATGCTTGAAGGGCGCTGCTCCGCCTCAAGAGCTTGTTCTTCCGTTGTTGTTGTTGAAGACGTTGAGCCAGCGTTTGTTGTTCTTTTGGTGTAGGCGCCGCTTCGTTTGTTCTTGTTGTGATGAAGACGCTACGTTTTGAGCTTGAGCAAACGCCATTTGCCTGATTGAGATGGAGGAACTTCTTCATCAACCGCTTTGGAGATTCTTGTTGTGTAGCGGTTGCGATGCATGACGGTCTTGACGTACGCGCGGCCTGACGAAGAATGTTCATGACGGTGTACTTGTGTCGGAGAAGGAGTCGTCGGAGTGGCGATTTGAGTGGCTCCGCTTTGAGGTGTGTGAAGAGGTAGGAGGTAATGTTCACCAACAAGGCGCGGATCTCGCCCATTCTTGCATCAGTTTCTTTCTTGTGCGAAGTTTGTTGTCGAAGTAATTCTGCATGCTTTTGAGAGTCGTAAGTCGGTGGAGAGGGTTGTCGATGCGTCAGCTTTGTTGCTCTCAGATGAGGCGCTCGCGCTAAAGAGGTTCTGGTGACGAGATGAAATTGATTGCAACAGTTAGCTTGACTTCAAAATGTTAGAAGAAGATTCGCAATTCCATCAAATAAGTAGATTCGGGCGCAGGCACGGAAACACAGTTATCAAAGAATAGATAATAACAATTGAAAGAGCCAAATGAATCATTTAAATGCTCTTTTTGTTGGGTGAATAATACAGCTGGTAATGAATGTAATAATATAGACATGGAGAGCTGCAAACTCATTAGGCAAAATGCAACGATCTCTATCCCAAGTATACTATATGTGATGAGTGAGGATGACTACTTGGATAAGACCAAAATATTGCATACATGCATATTTATGTTGGTGATTTCTAGTGCAAACTATTCAATAATATATTTATGTTATCCGTAACAAAAATATCTACATACTTTTGTGTTTTGTCTAATTGCAAATGGGACATTTGTACAATCCATATGAAGATAAGGAAAAGGAGAAGTTTAGGTGTTGTTCAAAAGTCTTCTCACGTCACTTTTGGGCCAAGAGAAGATAGAGCCCAAGTCTCTGCATCTGATTCAGATTCGCATGCATATACACCGACCAAAACGTCAACAACTTTTTCATACGGACTCCGAATTGGGTGATTTGTTGGAAAGTAGATTCTGCTCTTTCCAGCACAGTTGAATCACTCAAAACCGTCCGGAGCGTTGAGTTATGGACGAAACAATCTGACGCTGCACCAGAATCCGAGTCAAACTACAAGTCCAAAGGTGTTACGCCACCTCCACTTGGGCCCATTGGCCTTGTATGACCTAGGTTAGTTTTAGGCTGCCTTGGGACGTTCTCCCACCTCCTTACGCCACCCTTGCTCCTATATAAGTAGATCCATCTAGTAGCTTTTTCCAGGGATTTGTTTAGTTAAAAGTTAGCCATTGCAACTTCGTACTTCGCTTTGTGTCCAACTAATTGTGACCAAGACCGCCATTTGATCCCCACCTTTATCACTTCATATATACCGCAATATTCAGATTGCTTTTATCATATTCTTGCTTGTTCTTCGATTGCTGCAGGAATAGACCTTCGTGGTCAGGTTGATTGTGCTCCGCGCACAATAACCTCTCGGAGTTGGTTTAGCGATTAAGGCGCAACGTCGTGCACGCTTTGTAGTCGATCAAAGTCGTCTCACCAAATCGATGTTATCATCTCATCGAAAGACGGGACACCTTGCATCTATCATCAGTTTTAAGTTGCTCGGTGAGATTTTTCAGTTTTTCAGTTTAGATCGATCTGCTATTCATACCTACAGTCCAAAAAGCCAAAAAAGTTAGATCTGTTCATCCTTTATCCAAGCCACCGAGCCTTTGCAATTTTCTATTCGTTGCTTGCATAGTTGAATTATCACATCGCCGTGTCAGTTGTCTGGTCTTAGTGTCTCGTTCCTTAGAGTTTGAGTTCTGTTCATTAGTCACCGCCGCTGCATCATTATCCCTTCCGCTGTCCACCATCCCATCTATTAATTTCCACGTCACGCCGCTGTTCATTGTCATAATCATATGGTCATTCACATCTTCGCCTGATCCAATCTGCATGTTATCTAGTTTGTCTTGGAAAGAGAGAGAAAAAAAGAGAAAAAGGAAAAGAAAAAAGAAAAGAAAAAGGAGAGAAGAAAAGAAAAAAGTGAGAAAAAAAGAGAGGAAAAAATTGATCTATCTAGAATCAATCTCGTACCTGAATTGGATTGAATCTGTTTTATGCATCTGTTCAAAAACAGGTGATCTTCCTATACGAAGTCCGTTTGGCCTTGAGTACTCAAATTGAAGGAGACGATCGATCTAAATAGTTGCAGAAGTTAGTTCAATATTTGACACCCAAAATCGGCTTAAATAGGTCTTTTGCCCTCTGAAGTTCGTGAACATGGCATCGAACTCGCTGCTGTTGTTGTAGATCGAAAAGTGAAATGCCTTGCCTATCCATCACAAGACTTTAGTAGAGGTGAGTAGGAAATGAGATAAACAATACCAAGTTACCTTTTCCCAAAGTTGAGGATGTATCTCGTTTCACTCAACGTGAGATGAAAGAATAGTGGAATTGGTACCGGACTTGTTCACTCACACCTACAAGTAAAGGCTTATGGTAGAACTCGGTGAGGGTAGTGGCACAAAAATTTGATGCAAAATGTTAGCAAGAGTCAATAATGTTGAAAAAGATTCACAAATTCGCAAGTGAAACAAGTAGACCAATAGCAATGAAAGGTACACGGAAACACACACACGGATAGATAAATGGGGTCGGCAACCAAGGAATGAGCACAAAATGTGGAATCACTCCGAAACGCCGTGGTGGTACAACTCAAGAGAGACAGTAGCACGACCGCTCAATATGCTGATACACGACACTTGTGCTCAACCTATAAGATGCAAAATGGATAAACTTTCTATCCCAAGTATGCTATGTATGTATGGTTCCCTGTTTCTCAAGCATGATGTCATATGATGTAGATTTTACAATCTTATGTGCAATGGGTATGATGCTATGGCACTTGCTCACGAGCTCTTTTGCCTCTTTGCTTAAAAGCTTTTTTTTCTTTTTTTCTATGGCCAATTTGCCAACATGATAAACTAAGATAGCTATTATGATATGCAGAATCGATATTGTGACACAATGTATGATATGATACCAATATGATATGGTATATATGCAATGGAATGGTGGATCACTAATGAAAAAGCAATTGCCATTTAATACTCAAAATGGCTAGTCTCGATAGGTAAGTGACGAAATGGGCTAGGGGTTAACAATGCAATTGCAAGGTGAATATACAAAGGTGTCGCCGAGGTTACTGTCCTGGCAATGATGAGAGGCGGTGTGTCGATGTTTACCTGCCCTAGTTAGCCAAACACACCAGGAAACGGAAAAACCGCAAACTCAAAATCCAAAGGCAAATGTCAAAATGGTGGTAGCGTAAAGCGGAGGTGGTGTCACCATTAGGCAATGCGGATGGAATGATGGGCTATAAACTAGTCGGAGTTGAAGTTGCCACCCCTAAGTAGTCAAACACCTTAGGAGACACAAGCCACAACTCAAACAAGCTCAAACAACTATTGGGTTGTTGGGTGCAATCAAGTGTATGGTGGGAAGGTATGTGAAGTGGTGGTGGTAGTGGTTGATGAAGAAGCAACCGCCCCAAGTAGTCAAACACCTTAGGAGACTCAAGTCACTACTCAAACAACCTCAAATACTATGGGGAACAAAATGGGTTAGGGTTATGAAGTGGTGGTAATGCGGATGATATGGTGGAGGGCCTAGGCAAAGATGCCAAAATTCCGAAAAGTTGATGGTGTCAAATGGTGTTGGTGGTATTTTGTGGGATAGGGATGTCAATAGCTTCAAAACGAGCTAAAGAACGTCAAAATCGGAGTTCGGATGAATTAGTTATGGACAAACAAAAATCAGCCGGTTAGTTTCTGGGTAAACCGGATGATCCGGAGGAGGTCCGGATGATCCGGCTCGGGTCCGGATGATCCGGGAGGAAATCCGGATGATCCGGGTTCGCTGCCGGGTTCTGTTTTTCGGTGCGCGATTTATCCGGACGTCCTGGGAAGTCCAAATGATCCGGCTTGGTCCGGATGATCCGGAGAATGTCCGGATGATCCGCCAAGTCAACCCGCCGATTTGCTCTTTGGGACTAATTGGGCGGAAATGGATGATTTTCGGGCAAAATTTGAGGGATTTCGTGGATGGAAGGTGGGGAAACTTGGGGAAATGCTAGATCCACTTGAAACCAAGCAAATCCATGGATCAAAATCAACAAAACATCATCAAACCAACAAATCAAAAAAAATTTGGGGCTATTTTTGGTGGGGATTTTCGGATTTAGGCAAGAACACGCAAAATCAAGCTAGAAAAAGAGGGGTAGGGGCTCCAAAAACGTGATCAACGTGGCTCATGATACCATATGATGTAGGGTGGAACCCTATAGCAACGATCTTTCACGTTTGGAGTGGGATCCCTCGAAGAACACGATGAACACGGGGAACAACGGGGAGAAATCACAAGGGGAAACACTTAAGAACAAGTCCAAATCACACATCCACTAGACAATCAAACACACAAGATCACAAGGTACATGAACAACAAAGGGAAAGATACAAGGTAAGGTTCATCTCCAAGAGGAGGTCTTGATGATATCCTAGATGGATCTTCCCACAAGGGGGGCTTGATGATATCCCGCGGGATCTTCTCCTAGATGGAGGTCTTGGCCTCCAATAGAGTAGTGGTCTCTCTCTCTCAAGAGTAGAGATAGGCTATCACTTTGCTAACCCTAGAAAGGAGGTGGAGGGGGTCTATTTATAGTCTTAGCCACGAAGGGGTGAGTGGGGAAGGGATACATGGGCTTTGGGCCCGATTTCACCAGAGAAAAGGCGAGGCCCGGATGATCCGGATGGGGTCCGATGATTCGGCCACATCCGGATGATCCGGAGGTGACCCGGATGATCCGTCAGAGGACCTTCGTTGTTGCTGGACGATTTGTCCGGATGATCCGGGGCACCTGGATGATCCGCCGAGCCCGGATGATCCGGACGGTTGTCCGGACGTCTGCCCGCCTTGGCAATGGCCCGCTTTTCTTTCTCCTTTCTTCCATTTTTCTTCCATGCTTCCTCGCGGATGGTGTAGTCGTTTTGGCGCTTGCACTTCTCTTGACATCCGTGAAGGTCCGACAATACCTATGCATGCACATGTAAGGAGGCAAGTAGTATACCATCTCGAGAGTGTCAAGTGAGCACGTAAAGGAGAAGATTCACCTTTGAGTATGTGTGAAGGTGTGGCACGTGTCACTTGCCAAACGAACTCTTGACATGGTGATGTTCATAGGATGCTCCGCATCAAGTGTTGTCATCGTTTCCAGCATATGGTTTGACAAAGAAGTGTGGCATGGCATTTGAGCATATAAATTGAGCACAATCAAGTACATCTTGGGAACAAGCACACTTGTCTTGCCGTTGCTTGGAGAAGGCTTGTTGGTATCGGGTTGGCGATTTGTTGAAGCTTGGTTGTTGGAGATGCCAGATGTCTTGATGAGTACTTCATGCATTTGAAGTCATCTTGCACTTGACGCTCTGCCTTTGTAGCTTGATGCACGAGCTCAATGAGGTTGGAGTAGGGTTGGAAGTCCCATGACTTCTTGATGGGATGGTTGAGTCCATTCAAGAATCGTGCCATTGTTTGCTCATCATCCTCCCCCGACATTGGCTCAATCATGGCAATCTCCATTTCCTTGTAGTATTCTTCAACACTCTTTGTTCCTTGCTTGAGGAGTTGGTGCTTCTTGAAGAGATCACGGTTGTAGTAGGTGGGCACAGCGCGGCTCTCATGACATCCTTCATTTGAGCCCAAGTGGTGATTGGAGGTTCACCTCTTGCTTGTCGCGCTTAAGGACTTGTTCCCACCATATGAGCACATAGTCTTGGAACTCAAGTGATGCCATAGCGATCTTCTTCTCTTCCTCATAGTTGTGCAAACGAAGATTTTGTCGACCTTCAATGCCCATGAGAGGTACTCTTCGATCATTGGTTCCATTGAACTTGGGCATTGTGAACTTGAGCTTGCTATAGCGGTGTTCTTCATTATTTTGAGGTCGATGTTGATGATGACGTTTTGACGTGGAGGGTAATGATCGCCATGTTGCTCTCGGCGAGGAGGAAGTCCATGATCAACATGCTCTTGTCGACCTTGAGTTTGAGGAGTTTGACGTCGCAAGACGCCAAGATGGTAGTTTCTCTCTTGTATTTCTTCTCAAGTGCTTCCTCTTGATTCGCGCTTTTCGCGATTAAGCTGGCAGAGTTTGACTTGATGCTTGAAGAGCTGCTCCGCCTCGAGCTTGTGCTTCTCGTTGTTGTTGTTGAAGACGTTTAGTCTCGGCGCCTTGTTGCTCTTTTGTGTAAGCGCCGCCGCTCTTGTTCTGTTGGTGACGAAGACGTTGTCGTTTTGAGCTTGAGCAAACGCCACTTGGCTCGATTGAGGACGAGGAACTTGTTCATCAACTCTCTCTTGGGTGTGCTTGTCATGTAGCTGGGTTGCGCGATGCATGACGATCTTGACGCCGCTCGTCAAGAATGTTCGATGACGGTGTACTTGTGTCGGAGAAGGAGTCGCCGGATTGGCGTACTTTGAGTGGCTCTGCCTTGAATGTGAAGAGGTAGAAGTACGCCGGCTCACCAACAAGGCGCTGGATCTCGCCCATTCTTGCATCATTCTCTTTCTTGTGCGCTACGAGTTTGTTGTCGGCGTAATCTCGGCACGCTGCTCGGAGAGTCGCAAGTCGGTGGAGAGGTTGTCGATGCGTTCATCATTGCTTGTTGCTCTTGATGGAGAGCTGCTGCTACACCAAATAGGTGACTCTTGGTGACGAGATGACATTTCATTGCCTTGCTCGGCGAAGAGTGGATTTGTAGAAGAACTTGGCCTATCCATCATTTCAAGCAAATTGTGAGTGGTAGAAAGAGAAGAATGAATACCAATGTACCTTTGACCGAAGTTGAAAATGAATCAAGTTCACTTAAATGCGGACAATGAAATAGCACTATTGGGTACCGATCCTTGCTCGATTCTCACACCCCACACAAGTAAAAGCCTTTGGTGGAGCTTGGTTAGGATGGTGGCACAAAATTGATTGCAATCATTAGCTTGACTCAAAAATGTTGAAGAAGATTCACAAATTCATATATGCAATAAGTAGACCAAGCAAGTAGTGGTAACATGTAAACACACACGCAAATAGATAAATGGGATTGTGCAAAAAAAAATGAGCCAAAATGTGGAATCCACTTAAAATGAGCCAAAAGATGGTATATGATGGTTATCAATGCAATTGCAAGGTATGACAAAGATGTCGCCGATGTTACCGCCCTGTGAGCTTAAGATGAGTAGCCACCAAAATGAGCTGCTTTGTTGATGATGTCACACCGCCGCCTAGATAGCCGAAACACAAAAGGACACGAAATTCACTCAAATTGTTTAACTCAACTTCAATGTGGGCACGGGAGGTTGTGGCCTTGGGGTTTTGGCAAACGGAAGTGGTGGTAGATGGGTGGGAGGGTGTATGTATGTGTGGGTGGTAGTGGTGGTGGAGGAGAACTGCAGAATTGCAGAGTGTCTGCAGAGGAAGCCGGATGATCCGGCAGGAGCGGATGATCCAGGAAGTCCGATGATCCGGACTTGGTCCGATGATCCGGCAGGTCAACCACGCACGGAACCGCCGAAGAACTCAAAATGGGGTGGAATTTGGACGATTTCGAGGATTTTGGGTGGATTTCGAGGGGAGAAGGTGGGGAAACACAAGATCCACGAAGTTACACAATCGAATCCACGGATCAAAAACAACAAAACATCATCAAAATCAACAAATCACAAAAAATTTGGGGGTATTTTGTGGGGATTTTCGGGTTTTTAGGACGAAAACAACAAAATCAAGCTAGGAATCACGCAGGTAGGGGCTCCAAAAACGTGATCAACGTGGCTCATGATACCATATGATGTAGGGTGGAACCCTAATTCACCGATCTTTCACGCTTGAGGGGATCCTACAAGGGAACACGGAAGAACGCCATGAAGAACGAGAGGAAATCACGGGACGAACGAGAGAGAGACACTCAACCGACAAGAGATCAATCACACAAGGTCTAGATCATCGAAGCACGAGGATACATGGTCCAAAATCAACAAGGGAAAGATACAAAGGTAATCGCTCTTTCTCCGGAGGAGGCCTTGAATCCATTTAGGGATCTTCCTTATAGGGGTCTTGAATCCATGGATCTTCTCCTCAGACGGAGGTCTTGGTCTCCGTGGAGAAGTACCGTGGATGAGCAAAGGCTCTCACACACAAATATGAGCAAATCCAATGCTAAGTCTCAAAGTGAGGAGAGGGGGTCCTATATATAGAGTCTGGGCGAGGGCACATGGGCTCAGCCTAACACGCCACAGCCAGCGCCGCCCGGACGATCCGGCGACGGTCCGATGATCCGTGGGGTCTTGGATGGTCTGGTGTCTTCACTGGTGATTTGCGAGGCTGGACGTCCTCGCTGGTGGTCCGATAACCGGGCGGATCCGATGATCTGGCCGGGTCCGGATGATCCGCTTCAGTGAGGAGGTTCTGCTGCTTTGGACGATGAGATGGATCGCCTGCATCGGGTCCGGATCATCGTGGCTCGGCCCCGATCGTCTGGCCTCCGTCTGATCGTCCCGCCTCTTCTCGTCTCCGTTGCTTTCCTCTCCGCTTTCGCCTATCTTCCGCCTGGATTCTCCTTGCTTTCCACCTTTCTTCATGGTCCACTTTTGGTGCCCGAGTATGCATAGAGTTTCCGCTGAGGTAGTAACCATGTCTCATGTGAATCAAGGAGAGTTGTGAGAGGAGTGATGTCACCTGTTTCAAAAGCTCTTGCACGTGTTTCGAGTCATCGGTCCTGTAGGTGTTGAAAGTGTTGACGAGAGTCCATGGGGATGATGGAAGGATGCCCGCATCACTCATCATGCTCGACTCCTGGTGCTCGAGTATGCATAGAGTTTCCGCTTGAGGTAGTAGCCATGTCTCATGTGAATCAAGGAGAGTTGTGAGAGGAGTGATGTCACCTCGGTTTCAAGAGCTCTTGCACGTGCTCGAGTCATCGGTCCCTGTGGTGTTGTAGGTGTTGATGTAGAGTCCATGGGGATGATGGAAGGATGCTCCGCATCATAGTACCCTTAAATTCAGCCTTAAGCAGGACTTTTTGGCCCTGAAAGTCAAAGAAATCATTCGTCGCTGTTTCTCAGACAAGTTTCTGAACCCATTGGCACTTCCTTTTGAAGGAAATTCAAGAGATTATGTTCCTTATAGACATTAGCCTCCGGTAGGGACAAACCTACCTTTCTCAGATGCTCTATGATCCGGCAATCTCATTTGGCCGTAAATTGAAGAAAATCCAGTGCTATATGCCTTATTCTCCTTGTTTTCCCTGATGGCATGTTGTAACTCATGCGCGGGAAAGCTTAAAACAAAAGGGCATTCCTTGGCATCGGTCAATATATATGTGGAAACGATATCTCCTCTATAGAGGACAAGAAATTTTGGGCCAATCCGCAAAAAACGCAAGAGAAAATGAAGTATTTTCAAGGACCGCTATAGAATGGACAGATGTTCACTAAAACGGTCATAATTTTGTCATTCGAGTCCGTGGTCCCACCCATAAGTACTCAAACTGCTCAAGGCGAAATGCGCGAATCCAAAAAATACTCGCTTATGCCAGAGGCCCGGAGTACCTCAAATTCAGCCTTAAGCAGGACTTTTGGCCCTCAAAGTCAAAGAAATCATTCGTCGCTGTTTTCGCATAAGTTTCAACCCATTGGCACTTCCTTTGAAGGAAATGAGAGATTATGTTCCTTATAGACATTAGCCCCTTGGTAGGGACAAACGATCTTTTTCGCAGATGATCTATGATCCGAGCAATCTCGCTTGGGTCAGAATTGAAGAAAATCCAGCGGCTATATGCCTTATTCTCCTTGCTTTCACGGATGGCATTGATAGAGGCTAGGGTGTCCCGATCTTTCGATGAGATAGCAATCGCTTTCTCGCGGGAGTCGAGATTTTGACGATCCGTGATGAGGACATCAATACCATTGTTACACCCACAGCCCCTCTTGCTATACATATCGGACCAATTATTAGAGTCTCACAAGACGCCAACCAAATTACCACGCATCTTTCATTTCTTGGTAATGATTCTATTGTTCATGAGAATATGATGTCGCCTAAATTGGATACATTTGTTTTGCTTACAAATGAAGGGCCTAGCTTGGAGAAGGATGAACATTGGAGCAAGAACAAGCATGGAGATGATGGCAGGCTAAGGGGGACAAGAACGGAGTTACAAGTGACGCATTTCAGACTTTGAAGCCACCATAATGAGTGCATGAAGCCTTGGACGAAATATACAAGATGCCACTTCATAAATTTCATCCAGAGGCTATTCTAGGTGCTAAGGCCACCTTATTATTGTGCTGTGCCCATGTAATTTTGAAATACATAAGTATAGGCTATTTTAGAGTCCAGAGGTGGGGAAAGAAGAGATAGGGTTAGTTTCGACCCCTCCACCAAGGGCCACGAAATTCACCCCTCTTCCTCCATATATACAGCCCTTAGGGCACCGCTTAGACTTTGGGTTTTATTAGATTAAAAGTTCGCCATAGCTGCAACTTCGCAGATTTCGCTTGTGTTCAACGCATGCATACAAAGCGCCACGTAACCCCACCTTGATCAATAAAGCTTTCATCTTATATTCGCAATATCTAGATTGCAATCTCAGTTTCTTGCTTGTTCTTCGCTTGCTCGCAGAAATGCACTCGTGGTCGTTGATCGTGTTCGGCGTGGTCCTCTCGAGTTGGTTTAGCGATTTCTAAGGCCGTCGCCCGCGACGCTCAGTAGTCGGATCGCCAAAGTCGATTTCCACCAAAGCGTAAATCCACCATCTCATCGAAAGATCGGACACCTTTGCCTCTATCAAGTGGTATGAGATTTCTAGGTCGCTCGGTGAGATTTTACTGCTTTTCGTAGTTTAGATCGAAGTCCGTCTTCATACCTATAGTCCACAAAAAGCCAAAAAAATTAGGGTTAGTTCATCCCATCCGAACCAATCTAAGCCTTTGCATAATCTTTCTCGATTTGCTTTGTTGAATTTGGCGGTTGCATCGTCGTGTCAAGTCACGGGTCTTAGCGCCTAGTCTTTTAGAGTTTCGAAGTTCTGCTCACAAAGTTGTCACGTCAGCCGCTGCCATATATCACCACCCCATCATCACCGCTAATCCAATCCATATACGCCACCACATATCCGCCGCCATCACGCTAATCCGAAGTTCACCGCAACATATATCCGCCACCATCCGAAGTTCCACCAGATTCATCTCCGCCACCAAATTGGCCCCACCAGGCCATCTCCGCCACCAGCCCTAGTCCGAGTCCAAAGAATTGTTGCATTGTTCTCGATTTCCAGATCACGCTGAGCACTCCGAAGTCATGACAGAAGGACTCTAAACTTCCGAGCCATCCGCAGAAGAAAAATAGTTCCAGTTTAAAAAATTTGCCAGGCGCTTATTAGACCATTTGTAGACTTTTTTCTAAAAAATTTGTTGCGGAGCAAAAAAAAAGAGGAAAAAAAGTAAAAAAAGTGAAAAAAAGAAAAAATTCAGTGTGTGCTCCTCCCTTGTTTACGCAGCAAGGCCGTGATTTTGTTAGTGTTCTAGGCTCTAGGTCTCTCTAGCACGGGTCAGCCTAGACCAAAGACAAGACTGCTTGTTGAGCGCTTATTCAACTTTGCTTCTCTAATTGATTATTGTCAATCTCTTTTTGCTACCATATTATAAGCCTTCCCAGCTCCACATACATCCACGCCGCATGCGCTGGACTCTCCCCGTAATTGCTCTATCCAAGCTTTGAGAGTTTTGACTACAACGTGTTGCCGCATCACCACCGCTACTGGGTAAGAACTGGTAAGAATTTGAGATTTGCTTGACGGGTTTGTGATACACCACCACCACTTCTTAGTAGTCTCAGAGGATCATATTCTGTGTGTTTCTATTTGTCGCTAACCATGGTAGGATCACATGTCGATGAGACTGATTGGGAGATCCCATTTAACAAGGAGTTACATGATAAATTTCAGCAAATGATGAGTGGACAAAAAGATGTGGTGAACAGATTTGACGAGGCCATGGAGAAGATATATGGCATTGAGAAGACGCTTGAAACAAAGCTTGATAGCAAGTTTAATGAATTGCTCGCTGCTTTTCCACAACCACCCACGCTGCACCTATCGCACCTCTACAACGCATAACAACCACGCTTCTTCCTAATCAAGTATGGGACGACCTCAGTTGGTTCCTATTGAGCTGTGACAAAATTCTGGTGCCGCCGCATCAGCTGGTGCTTCTTTGGCCTCCCCGCCATCGCCGCCGGTACCGAGGATGATGATTATGGGAGATTACGAGGATGAGGTTGATCAACATCGTAACTACGGCAACCCACAAAGACCACAACCACCAGTGTCGCCCACATGCAAATAATGGCAATGTTAGGGCTCCTCCTCAGTAATGAAATCATGACCATCTCCCTAAACCGAAATTGAATATTCCACCATTTGAGGGTAGATATGTTCTCGATATATATCTTACTTGGGAGTTAGAAACTCGAACAACGATTTACATGTTTACAATATCCCGAGGAGAGACGTGTTCACGCCGCTGCTTGTGCTTTCACTTAGCTTTTGCATGTGTTTGGTGGTTCGAACATTGTAGATTATATCCTGCTCCAGCTTACTTGGGCTGCTTTGAAAACTGCTATGCACTCGCATCAAGTTCCACCATATTATCAACGTGAATTACTTCAAAAATTGCAGGCTTTAAGACAAGGGAAAAAATTTGTAGAAGAATATTATCGTGAATTACAAACCTGCTTGATTAGATGTGGTATTGTTGAGGAGAATGAAGCTATGCTTGCAACGCTTTCTCGGTGGATTAAATAGAGAGATTCAGACCATTCTAGACTATAAGGATTATAATAATATCACTCGCTTATTCCATCTTGCTTGTAAAGCTGAACGTGAAGTGCATCGATACAGCATTATGCCGCACTAACTTTTCTCGCAGGTCGACCTTCATCATGGACAGCACGCGCATCATCTACTTCCACCGCACTATCACCTCCTTCAAAGCCACTCCAACCGTGATACAAGAAAGCAGCACAACCACCACTATCCGCCAAGAGCACACTGCTGGCCTCAGAGACAGTTCTTCTTCTTCCATGCATGCCAACATATCACCGCCGAATTTTTGTCAGCCCTGCATTTCCAAAGATCGAACCAAATTTTTTTGTTCTCTGCGTGAGCTGACCTGATCATCCTTTATTTGTCGGTTTTTCACTCCACAACCTGGATCAACAAAAATTTTTCAAAACCACAGATCCGACTTTTTCCTTTTCTAATAAACGCGCACATTTGATGCTTCCCACACCTGGAGTCTGAGACTTGGGCTCCAACTTCTTCCTTTCTCAAACTTACATTCTGTATCAAAACATAGTATGTTCTCATCCACACTGACCACCGACTTTCCAACTGTTCAATCATCGGCTCTTGCAAAATTTTGTCAGAGTTCTTTTTAATTTTTTCATGTATTTGTTGTCACCCAATTCTGAGTTGAATGTTGGCTGGCTTTGAGCACATAACATACAAATCTTTTGATGTGCTCAAAGCCAATAACATTCAACTCAAGTTGGGTGACAAGTGCAGTATATGTTGAAAGTGATCGGCAATCACATTTTCTCCTTTCAATGTACTTGATCACACATGGAAAGATTCAATAAATTCACTCCATTTAGCATGTCGCTTGTTCAATTTAGTTTGACCTTTTGTACTTAAGCCGCTTATGATCGGTGTGGATGACAAACTCATGAGGTCTAAGATAGTGTTCCCAAACATGGAGGACACGACTAAAGCATACAATTCTTTGTCAATACATGGATAGTTAAGTTGAGCAACGGAGAGTTTTTCACTAAAATAAGTAATGACTCGCTTTGCATTAAATTCCTCCAATACCGCAATACCACTTGCATCACAATGGACCTCAAAAGTTTTGTCAAATTGGGCAAAGCAAGAATTGAGCATGAGTAGCAAAGACTTGAGCTCATCAAAAGCGCTGATTGCAAAGGTCCCCAAACAAAAGGAGTATTCTTCTTACTTAAAGCATGCAAAGGAGCTGCAATAGTGCTAAAGTTTTTACAAGCGCGATAAAACTCAGCAAGACTAAGGAAATTCAAGACTTGTTGCAAATTGGTGGTTAAATTTTAATTGCTTTGATCTTAGTTTCATCAACATGGACATTCCTTGAAGAGACAATGAAACCCAAGAAAACCACTTTGTCAACTCCAAAAGTGCATTTTTCAAGTTGGCATAAAGACTTTCCTTTCAAGTGTTTGCAAACAAGCTTAACGTGATCAAGATGCTCTTCCATGGTTTTATAAACACAAGAATGCCATCAAGTAAACCACAACAAAGATTCCAATGTATGGACGTACATGATGCATGAGGCTTATAAAAGTCTGCTGGAGCCTCCGATAAACCCATAAGCATAACCAACCATTCATATAAGCCAAATTTTGTTTTGAAAGAAGCTTTCCATTCATCACCCTCATGAATGCGTTTGATAATAGCCACTTTTAAGATCAATTTGAGAAAAGTTAGCTCCACTAAGTTCATCAGCATATCATCTAAGCGAGGAATGGGATGCCTATAGCGCACGGGTGATAGCATTTATGGGTCTACAATCGGATACATGCTTTGAAACTTCCATCGGCTTAGGCAAGAATAACGGTACCAAGACAAGGGCTTAAGCTTTCACGCATATGACCGCTATCGATGAGTTGTTGTACTTGCCGTCAATCTCCTTGGTTTCTTCGGGATTGACACTAGGAGCTTTGTTTGGAAGTGGCGTCCGGGGATGAGGCCGATCGATGCTCAATGCCTCAAGAGGAGGTAGACCCGGAGGTAGCTCATCGGGGAAACATCTTGAATTCTCAGAAAAGAGATTGAAACACCAAAGGTAGCTCCGAGTGGTGTTAGTTTTGTTCTCCATCCTGCACAGGACAAAAGTGCATCACACTCTGATGGGTTCTCACACACTTCTCTCACATCATGTTTGGTGGCGAATAGTATGAGGTTTTTTCTCTAGGCTAAGAAGGCCAATGGCTTTCTTTGTGTCTCTCACTCACTTTTTGGTGGCTCACTTTTCACTCTTTCTCTTCTTTGGTTGGTGGCTTGTTTGTCGGCTACTTGGACTAGGAGACATGGGTCGAGGGGATTTCTTTGTTTTCATCTTGAAGCTATAGTGGTTTGTACGCCCATTGTGGTAGACACCACGCCGACCATGGCGCCGACTCAAGGAGGAGGTGGCAAACGAATGGGGACCACTTCACACTCCAAAGTGTTCTGCAATCATTTTGAAGGATACGGACCGTGATGCTCAACTCAGATAGTGCCGAGTCACTTAGCCATTGAACCTGTATGGTTGCGGATGCTTCTTCTGACCAATTGAGCTTGGAGCATAGTTCTTCGCTTGCCAAATTGTGGCAACTAACTCCATCGATGATGACCTTGACGGATCTCCCATTGATGCCGGCCTTGTGTGGGAAGATGTGGCATCGTTGGTCTTTCTTGTTGATGTTGAAGTGTCAAGACTTTGAGACAACAAGAGCGGGCTTGTATCTTCATCACAAAGACTTGATCATCTTCATCCTCGTTGATACCGTGCATGCACACTTGCTCAATAGCCGCCCATTTCATCTTCACTCATTGAGTCAGAGGTGCATCGCTGCTGAGTATCATGGTACGCTTGTTGGTGCATTCATATGACTTCAAGGCCTCGCCGCCGCAAGTAAAACACTTGCTGAGCTTGTTTTGACGGTCTCATCCGTTGGAGTAGATGATGAATAACGCGCTTGGAGTTGCTCAGTAGAGGAGGATGACTTGAATTTGTCGAAGTTTTCTTTAACTTGACTTGTCGTCGTTGCTGGAAAAGGTTTGGTTGATGTCGGGTTGAGTAGTTGTCAAGCTTGGTTGTTGGAGAGGCCGATGCCTTGATGAGTACTATGACGGAAGTCATCTTGCACTTGTCGCCCGCTTTGTAGCTTGATGCACGAGCTCAATGAGGTTGGAGAAAGGTTGAAGTCGGCAATCTTCTTGATGGATGGTTGAGTCCATTCAAGAATCCGTGCCATTGTTTTGCTCGGCATCTCTCGACATTGGTCAATCATGGCAGCAATCTCATCTCTTTGTAGTATTCTTCAACACTTTTGTTCCTTGCTTGAGGAGTTGTAGCTTGAAGAGATCACGTGTCAGTAGGGCACAAACGTCAAGATGACATCCTTCATTTGAGCCTAAGTGGTGATTGGAGGTTCACTCTTGCTTGTCGGCGCCAAGACTTGTTCCTACCATATGAGCACATAGTCTTGGAACTCAAGTGATGCCATAGCGATCTTCTTCTTCTTCCTCATAGTTGTGCAAACGAAAGATTTTGTCGACCTTCAATGCCCAAGGAGAGGTACTCTTCGGGATCATTGGTTCCATTGAACTTGGGCATTGTGAACTTGAGCTTGCTATAGCGATGTTCTTCATTGCTTTGAGGTCATGTTGATGATGACGTTTCTTTGACGAGGGTAATCATCCTCATGTGCAACCTTGGTGAGGAGGAAGTCCATGATCAACTTGCTCTTGTTGACCTTGAGGCTGAGGTTGAGCTTGATTAGCTTGTGGAGGAGCTTGTTGGGCTTGACGTTATGCGACGTGGATGGTGGTTCTTCTCTTGTATTTCTTCTCGAAGGGCTTCTTCTGATTGCTTCGTCATGATTGCGTGTCATGTAGAGCCTTGTTGATGCTTGAAGGGCGCTGCTCCGCCTCAAGAGCTTGTTCTTCCGTTGTTGTTGTTGAAGACGTTGAGCCAGCGTTTGTTGTTCTTTTGGTGTAGGCGCCGCTTCGTTTGTTCTTGTTGTGATGAAGACGCTACGTTTTGAGCTTGAGCAAACGCCATTTGCCTGATTGAGATGGAGGAACTTCTTCATCAACCGCTTTGGAGATTCTTGTTGTGTAGCGGTTGCGATGCATGACGGTCTTGACGTACGCGCGGCCTGACGAAGAATGTTCATGACGGTGTACTTGTGTCGGAGAAGGAGTCGTCGGAGTGGCGATTTGAGTGGCTCCGCTTTGAGGTGTGTGAAGAGGTAGGAGGTAATGTTCACCAACAAGGCGCGGATCTCGCCCATTCTTGCATCAGTTTCTTTCTTGTGCGAAGTTTGTTGTCGAAGTAATTCTGCATGCTTTTGAGAGTCGTAAGTCGGTGGAGAGGGTTGTCGATGCGTCAGCTTTGTTGCTCTCAGATGAGGCGCTCGCGCTAAAGAGGTTCTGGTGACGAGATGAAATTGATTGCAACAGTTAGCTTGACTTCAAAATGTTAGAAGAAGATTCGCAATTCCATCAAATAAGTAGATTCGGGCGCAGGCACGGAAACACAGTTATCAAAGAATAGATAATAACAATTGAAAGAGCCAAATGAATCATTTAAATGCTCTTTTTGTTGGGTGAATAATACAGCTGGTAATGAATGTAATAATATAGACATGGAGAGCTGCAAACTCATTAGGCAAAATGCAACGATCTCTATCCCAAGTATACTATATGTGATGAGTGAGGATGACTACTTGGATAAGACCAAAATATTGCATACATGCATATTTATGTTGGTGATTTCTAGTGCAAACTATTCAATAATATATTTATGTTATCCGTAACAAAAATATCTACATACTTTTGTGTTTTGTCTAATTGCAAATGGGACATTTGTACAATCCATATGAAGATAAGGAAAAGGAGAAGTTTAGGTGTTGTTCAAAAGTCTTCTCACGTCACTTTTGGGCCAAGAGAAGATAGAGCCCAAGTCTCTGCATCTGATTCAGATTCGCATGCATATACACCGACCAAAACGTCAACAACTTTTTCATACGGACTCCGAATTGGGTGATTTGTTGGAAAGTAGATTCTGCTCTTTCCAGCACAGTTGAATCACTCAAAACCGTCCGGAGCGTTGAGTTATGGACGAAACAATCTGACGCTGCACCAGAATCCGAGTCAAACTACAAGTCCAAAGGTGTTACGCCACCTCCACTTGGGCCCATTGGCCTTGTATGACCTAGGTTAGTTTTAGGCTGCCTTGGGACGTTCTCCCACCTCCTTACGCCACCCTTGCTCCTATATAAGTAGATCCATCTAGTAGCTTTTTCCAGGGATTTGTTTAGTTAAAAGTTAGCCATTGCAACTTCGTACTTCGCTTTGTGTCCAACTAATTGTGACCAAGACCGCCATTTGATCCCCACCTTTATCACTTCATATATACCGCAATATTCAGATTGCTTTTATCATATTCTTGCTTGTTCTTCGATTGCTGCAGGAATAGACCTTCGTGGTCAGGTTGATTGTGCTCCGCGCACAATAACCTCTCGGAGTTGGTTTAGCGATTAAGGCGCAACGTCGTGCACGCTTTGTAGTCGATCAAAGTCGTCTCACCAAATCGATGTTATCATCTCATCGAAAGACGGGACACCTTGCATCTATCATCAGTTTTAAGTTGCTCGGTGAGATTTTTCAGTTTTTCAGTTTAGATCGATCTGCTATTCATACCTACAGTCCAAAAAGCCAAAAAAGTTAGATCTGTTCATCCTTTATCCAAGCCACCGAGCCTTTGCAATTTTCTATTCGTTGCTTGCATAGTTGAATTATCACATCGCCGTGTCAGTTGTCTGGTCTTAGTGTCTCGTTCCTTAGAGTTTGAGTTCTGTTCATTAGTCACCGCCGCTGCATCATTATCCCTTCCGCTGTCCACCATCCCATCTATTAATTTCCACGTCACGCCGCTGTTCATTGTCATAATCATATGGTCATTCACATCTTCGCCTGATCCAATCTGCATGTTATCTAGTTTGTCTTGGAAAGAGAGAGAAAAAAAGAGAAAAAGGAAAAAAAAAAGAAAAGAAAAGGAGAGAAGAAAAGAAAAAAAAGGAAAAAAAAAAGAGAGGAAAAAATGGATCTATCTAGAATCAATCTGTACCTGAATTGGATTGAATCTGTTTTATGCACTGTTCAAAAACAGGTGATCTTCCTATACGAAGTCCGTTGGCCTTGAGTACTCAAATTGAAGGAGACGCCGATCTAAATAGTTGCAGAAGTAGTTCAATATTTGACACCCAAAATCGGCTTTAAAAGGTCTTTTGCCCTCAAGTTCGTGAACACAGCTTGTTCCAATTTTTGAGGCCATTTTAGAATTTTTGACCTCATATCAACTCGAATTGAGTGTTTCTTTTGCATTGGAAAGCTTGAGTTAGTAGCATTCTTTGAAAGAATTTATCAGAAAATTGGCTCAAACTTTTCAAGAGGAAAGTTGGAGAGAGAGTTGTTTATGTCCCGCTTGGGTTTTTCATCATTATCTTCACCGCGCAGGATCTTCACTTATATCTTGCTGTCAAGAGCTATTTAGTATCCTTCATTGATGCTAGTTTGGCACGGACCTCATTAGTGTTCTAGGGCCTCTAGTCCCCAGCCTAGACCAACAAGACTCGAGCGCTTATTCCATTGCCTTTGAATTATTTTGCTAAAATTTTGCTACCAAATAGCCAACCCAGCCCACATATTTCTACACCGTATAGTCCTCTCGCAATCGCTTACACAATCTTCGAGTTACTTGACACCGCTGGTTGCCTGTCACCACCCGATGGTAAGAACTTGTAAGATATTGATATTTGCTTTCGTGAGCACTTTACAACCACATCCTAGTAGTTCAAGGAACATTATTCAATTTTGTTTCTTGTTTCACTAATCATGAAGGTTTCGAGATAGAAGTTCTTGGACATTTAAACATCTTCACCATCACGAGTTGGGAAACACACAAAAACAAAGTTAGCTTTACCGCCATTTGAGGGTAGATTTAATCCTCTATTTATCTAGCTTGGGAGCTTGAAGTAGAACAAGTTTTTAAAATGTTTTTTCTTAATTTGACGAGCAGCCCACTAAACATTTTCCGGTTTGCTTCGTTGGGGAGGTGCATTGTAAGAAAACATTGATAACCAACCCACAACTTGGAAAGATTTGAAAGATGTAATGAGAAAACAGTTTTCCCTCCTTACTATCGCCGTGAATTGCTTCAAATTTGAACAATTTAAACAAGGCAATAACACTGTCATACTTACTACCAAGAGTTCAAAT